>JAWDGP010001486.1:202500-290000 GCA_033675545.1 Elysia crispata
TTAGACATTTTCATTACTTTATTCTCATGGTCTCTTTGAACAAGAGTTTAAAAAATTAAGTCAAACATCAGAGGACATGAACATTTAAATTAAAAGACGTGGGCTTTCACTCAAAAACGCACAACAGCGCCACATCACCAGTTGAATACTGGCTATAAAATTATCTGAATGAATCTGCATCGGCTTCGTGCAATCATAATTATTATTTGTTCACCTTTTCTCTACCTTCAACACCTTTGCGGGGACAATGATCAATTAACGAAACCTAAAGTATCAAAGGGCAACTTTTCGATAAATTTATGGTCATTATCTTCACATTTTTTGCGGATCTATAATATAATGGTTTCGGCATTATTGATTGTTGAAACAAAGCAAAAGAAAAAAACATAATCTTCACACTTTGAACGTTTTACGAGCTATGAATTACATGAGCGCGATTTGAAAATCACCAAAATGACGGAAGAGTACACCTTGAACCTATATGTGCAACCTGCGATCTTTGTCATAGCAAAATGACATCGATCCTTCCACACAATACCTTAGTAATAAATGGTTAACTTAAGTTGCGTTATTAACAAGCATTGCAACAGGGTTATTCAATTGTATTGAAATGATTCAATTTGAATGCTTTTAAAAAACAAGTACAGTGATTTCAATTTAGCTATATACTCGAAGCTATTATTATTTGGATTAATCATTTCATGTAGATGCGGACTAGTATTCTTACATAAGGCACCTTACCTGCATTCGCATGGATTTTTCTAAATTTTTTGTGTTACGAGTAATAACAGTAACCACAGCTTTAATTGCCCTCTCTTGCATTCTGATTTATTCTCCATCGACAACTAATAATTTGTCTCACAGGGCTGACGTTTTAGCTGTGAATTCGGGGCATTGGAAAGACCTGTCTCTCCTTAAAATCCACAATACACTTATAAAGCGAAGAATGCCCAAGTGCTTAATCGTTGGCTTCGCTAAGTGCGGCACTTATGCCCTGAAGTCGTTTCTGTCTCTTCATCCGAGTATTGTATGCGCAGAAAACGAGACACAATTTTTCAGCAGATTCTATCACAAAGGTTTTGATTGGTACAAACAGCAGATGCCTCTGTCATCAGAACATCAGATAACACTAGAAAAAACGCCAAGCTACGTAGAGTCCAAATTAGCTCTTCGACGAATTCATGCTTTCAATTCAAGTATGAAACTAATTGTAATCGTTCGAAATCCTGTTATAAGGTTGCAATCGTCATATGCTCATTTCATGTCCAAAAACAAAAACCGAAAAATGAATATCACATTTAAGGAATGGTGCGGTGACAATAAATCAATTGCCCAAAGAATGGACCTGTCTTCATATTTTGTGGATATCTACAGTCTTTTTCGCAGGGACCAAGTTCTTGTTTTGAGTGAAGAGGATCTCGAGGTTGATCCTTTGAGAGTAATGCAAGAAGTTGAAACATTCATTGGTTTAAACCATTCTTTTACAAAAGGAATATTCGTCTTCAACTTCAAGAAAGGCTTTTTCTGTTTTAACACCAGCAACTCGAAATTCAGAGATATTTCAAGCGAGATAAAAGTGGACCCAATAACAGGTTGTCTAAATAAAAACAAAGGTCGCTCTCACCCAAATGTGGACCGAATATTCCTAAAAAAACTTTCTTTGTTAGCATTGCCGCTCAAAGAAAAATTGTTTCGTGTCACCCACAAACGTTTCCATTGGCCCAAGATAGAACCGCTGTGAATTTTGACAATGACTTAAGATCAATGAAGCCTCGTTTGTTCGTCATTTTATTTCATTTTGCCCCAGCATCTAACTCGTTGCAAAATAAGCCATCATACTCTACATTAAGTACCGTATTTCTTATGTTTTTACAGAGCATCAAAGGGGACGAAACAAAATAATGGTCTGTCGCATCTTCAAGATTTTCTAGAATTAATGTAGCATCATTAGTATTATTTTATTAAATATATCTATCCTGTTTTTACTCTTTCAAGAATTATTATTTTAAATCAAATATGGCTCTTCAAAAATTATTTAGTTTGGAGACTCCTTCTTTTCTGCCAGTAAAACTATATATGCAATGTTCACTTCACTTTTTTTCCGATTTAGTAAGATGAATTAGTGAGAGTCATGAAAGCCGTTTTTATATTTCAGTCTAAATACGAAAGAAAATAACGACGTTGATTGATTGATTGATTAGAAAGTGTTACAAGCACATCTAGCCGCACGCGGTAATTAAGGGCTTTCGCATCTGTGTTAACTGTTTAATAGATTTCATTAACAATGATATATAGTGAAAATAGACATCAGGACATAAAGAAATAACTGCTGTTTTCTTACAGCATTTTCTAAGTGATACTAGTTTTTACTAAGTACCGTGCCACTGTGCGGTTTTGATAAGGGGTCGCCAAGAATACTTGACATGTAGATTGTCGATTTATATTATCAGGCCATGTGGCCCAGTCAGGCTCATTGGGATATAAAGGAAGAGGGAGGGGGGTTAGGATTATAGGCCATATATCGTTAACTTGAGTTAACTGTTAATTACTGTATGAATGTTTAGCAAGCTTGTAATTTACTCACCTCACGTATCTTAAAGTGAGAAAGCGTGTCGGCTGTGGTTATCTGGCGTGGTGTATATCGTATAATATATACCAGCAGATGGTATGTTTGAATTTGTAATGAGCGCGTGTATTGTCTCTTGCTGTTAAGCAAGCTCTTAAGTTTGAACTAGACTTTTGTGGAACGAGCTCGAGGCAAATTTGGATTGAAAAATGAATTTTTTTTTCCACCACTTGTCGGTCCTTAATATTATAATTTTGTCATTTTTAGAATCGGTTTTCTTTGCTCCCTTATCAGTATGATGGTACCGGTATTGAAGCTAATTTCACGAGCTTTACTATTTTAGAGTCAAAAGCCACTTCTGTTTCTCACCAAAGATACTACGTGGATCTAGAGTTTATTTCTTTATATGACAAATATCCTAGTGTGGACGCATTTATTTTTCGTGATTTCCAATTTATTTTTGAAACTCTACGAGTTGAGCCTACTTCTGTCCTACTGAGCTCAGAGCCTTTTGTTAAATCTACTTCAATCTATTGTATTGAAGAAAATTGTATTCAGTTTTTATTCTATGCATATTTGTTTGAGTCGAGTCGTGCCCTTTTCTGACGCCATTATCCTTTGACGATCCTTATATGTCCGGCCGTCCCTGCCAGTCCACGCCGTTGTCTAGTTTCTTTGACGTCCTTGTACTTTGTTCCGGTCATCTTGCTAAATTGGACGATTCTACCCTCTGTTGCTGCTACCGGTTCTCGTCATCCCTGGTCATCCCTGGACGAGGTAATCGTTTTTACCTTTCCATGGAGGCAGAAAACGAGCCGTGAAGCCATTTGTCCTGATACTAAATGTCTGCACACGGCATGCCAACTCCCGGGAGCTCTGGGTTTATGAAGTTACTATTAGTTACTAGGCGCCCTCACTTATAATTTGGTTATGTCCACAGACTTTTCCTTTTTACATTAGTAGAATCTTTGAATTTCTTTATATGACGTTGTAGCCTCATAATTTTATTCTAGTGGCCTTCGTTCTCGCCTGTCCTTATCCTTTCTCCTTTCATGTTTATAAAACCCATTTTTTATGTATTTTCTTTTAATACATTAAAGTAGTCGAAACTACACTCTCTCGGGTCACTTCTCTCTCTTCCTGAGTTTCTTTTTTGCTTCGTTCCCCTCATACTAACTTGTTCATTTTTTTCAATAATACTAGTGTGAAAGTACTGGTGGTGGTGGTGGTAGTAATAATAGTAGTAGTAGTAGTAGTAGTAGTAGTAGTAGTAGTAGTAGTAGCAGCAGCAGCAGCAGCAGCAGCAGCAGCAGCAGTAGTAGTAGCAGCAGCAGCAGCAGCAGCAGCAGTAGTAGTAGTAGTAGTAGTAGTAGTAGTAGTAGTAGTAGTAGTAGTAGTAGTAGTAGTAGTAGTAGTAGTAGTAGTAGTAGTAGTAGTAGTAGTAAGAATTATAAGAGCTAGAATTTGAGGTAGTGCTCAGCAGTGGTTAGGGTAAGGCTTTTAAGTGAAAATGACCGAAAATGCTTGAATTAGTAGTAGTAGTAGTAGTAGCAGCAGCATCAATCGTTAATTTTTTTTATCAGGGTGGTTCATGTTTTCATCTCACACATTATAGAGTATAGATTGTGACTAAGTTGCCAGAAAGTCGAGCATAGCACTCTTTATGTTTCGTTTGCTGTCAATTAACTTCACTTAAGTATCAGTCTGTGGCGAATACGGAACCATCATGTATTGTTTTTTTTTGTTTTTGTTTTTGTTTTTTTTTTTAATTTCGGTTTCGATTTATAAAATGTACCGATATTCCAATATCATTTGCACAAAATTTTCGTCTTCTCTAAGATTGTGAATCTGTTCTATGATATTGCTTCGCAATTATTTAATAACTTTTTTGTTTAGAATTTTTAGCGCTGCCTAATTTCGATTTTCTGATTTACCAATTTTTTTTTTTGTAATGGGATGTTTTACACTAAGGAAAAGGTTATAAACTTCTCGGCGTTCTGGTTTTAAAATCGTGTTATTTTTATTGTTGTTGTTGAAATAGGATCAAATTATTAATAGGTGTTAGATTAATGGAGAAAAGCTGCTGTGTATGAAAAATGATCTTTTTATTCACCGTGTGCACCTCTTGGTCACTTGAACCCCATATTTCTTAAATGAAGCTCCGCATCTCTCTCCTTCTCTTTCTGTCTGTCTAAAAGTAATTAGACACACAACTTTATATTTTCGGAACAAAAAAGAAATAACAAAACGTTTATCAATTTAACATAAACGTTTCGCTTTGTAAGCTTCGTCAGTATTATTACAATATCGTGCTTTCCGTTCAACATTATCTGTCTGTCTGTCTGTCTCTCGTTCTTTATTCTTTTGCACCCACTTCCCTGTCACTCTCCAATATATACATGTATCGTAAACGACCTAAAATCTTGTCCTAAATAGCTAAGCATACGACACTTGTGTTTATAACGGAGGACAATCTCTGCACGACAGAAAAAAAAAATATTATACCATCAAATATGAACTACTGAACTAAGTTAAACAAAAGAAGAGAAATTTTCTCATCTTGTCCTCATAGAAAAATTATCTTCTTCAGAACTTTGAAAATTGCGAAACGGAAAATAACTAGTTTATAAGGTCGCGACGGCATTACATTTCACACATGCCCCAAGAAAACGGAGGACACAAACAGCCTTGCCCTCAGTTCGAACTGTCGCATGATAAGGCATTTAAGGTGAGGTCGTTTACTTTTCTTATAAAGCTCTTGCAGTAGAGTTCTCAATTTAATTGTTTACATCAATCTTAGAATTACTAAGCGTTTATTTTGTTTAACAGAAACTACACCAAAATAATTATGGATAAAGGGGTAACGTGCCATAAAGCTCAGGAAGAGGCTTGGAAGTCGAAGGGAAAGCACTCTTGTAATCTTTTGAAGTAATTTGTTTACAGTCAATAGCAACGAACGTTTCCGGTCATAGTGGGTTTTTTTTTCTCCTGCCGCACATCGTTTCCAAACTCCAGATCTATTGAGTTGCTCAAGACAGAGATCGAAATTAAAGGGGAAAAAATAACAACTTAAAAACTAAATATGGAGGCCATGAATGCAAGAATTGGTACTAGCATTGCCAATGATGGTAGAAATGAAATTAGGGTCAATAATTCTGCAGGCCGTTGTCTTCTTGAAAACTGGGTAGAAGAGGTAAGCATATATGGGCATATATTCCTTTGAAAAGAAAAGGCTAAATTTAAACCAAGATCTAGGATCTAGGTCTGGCCTAGATAAAAAAAACAAACAAACCAGTGCATCATTCACCGGTAAAATTCAATTTAACAATAAAATTTGAATGTTGATGTTCTGTTGAAAGGAGCGTCGAAAAGTTTACACCATTAGTTTGCAATGGAAACAGTAAATGTGTACAGTATTCAGAATACTCGACTTATTTACTTTCTATTTTTTACTATATTTACATATCTCCGAATTTTCTGACGGCTCCCAGAGTCTCACGTTCTCTTCAGCACAGAACTTGTTATATATCTTAGTTATTATCATGTGGATCTTGGGTATAGTAACATCGAGTATACTCATTTCATATTCTGCATTTTCTGCAGATTCCGATGTTTGGTAATTTTTTTTTATGATTTTAGAAATGATTTTTTTTATTGCTGTCGGCAATTTTTTTGTAATAATGTATTGCAATAAATGCAGTTTTTGTAATTTGTAATACAAATGGTAGGCCTTGATAAGGACAGAGCGATTACACAAGTCTGAAAATTCCAAGCAAAATTCATAATAAAAAAAAATAAAATTGAACATCAACATGAATGAAGCAGAGTCTTGCATTCCTGCTTAAGACATGATATATATATATCAACAAACAAATTTGTTTAAAAGTCAAGCATCCAGTTTTACTGCAATCTTTTGAAAAGGCAGTTTGAAAGTAATGTGCCATCTTTCTGACTTTGAGGATGGGAAATGAACGTAACGGATAAACTAAGTAAAAACTGGGCCATGTCTTCCTATCTTCTTTTTTTTGATTAATCACAAGAAATAGCACTGTTTTTATAAATTGTATTGAACCTTGATGCGGCATAATATGTTTCTAGACATTACCTCTGGTAAACAAATGTTATCTTTAACACCTTCAGTATAGGGTGCGATGACACTTTTTGGCTATAAAGATTACAAAGGCTCCAGGTCAAATTCTTCATTATTTTGTATTTTGAAAGAAAACAATTAAAATCCCATTTGAGCTTATATATGTACCATATTAAGAATTCACAGCAACAAATTTATCAAATATTTGAATAAAATATATTCTTAGAGGGCGAACTATGGCAGAGACCCACCACTTGACAGAGAGTACAACATGGCAGAACGATCAGGTTTTCTACGAAGTGGTCATCCAGGTCTCTTGACAATTGATGACAAGGCCAAAGCAGCAGATAGCACTACAGTGAGAATAACCTACACAGTACCAGATGTTGATAAAACCAGGCAAGTGGGTAAGTATTATCTTGCAGTGTCTATCTTATAATTTAAACATAGATGAATGAACATCGTGCAACATATCAAAATAAGTGAAATGTAATAAATAGATTTCATACTTAAAGATCCTAATGTAAGAACTCTTTGAGGAATAACTATTCTTGTTCTCCTTAAATATGATTCTGAAACTTTGGGAATATTAAACATTCTAAACCTACTAATTGTGATTTTTATATGTAATTTATTGTGGAAATTACATTGTAATCATTTTCATGATCAAAAGTAGATGTCTGTTTGATTTAAAATGAACGTCGTGCAACATATCAAAAGAAGTAAAATCTAATAAATTGATTTCATAATTCAAGATTCTATGTAGGAACTCTTTGACTTTGAGAAGTAGTAATTCTAGTTCTCCTTAAGTATGACTAAGACTTTGGGGATATTAAACAATTTAAAACTGCTAGTTGAGATTTTTATGTGTGGTTTAATTGCAGAAATTACATAATGATCGTTTTCATGAGCAAAAATAGATGTCTCTATAATTTAAAAGATTTTCTACAAATTTTAATTAAAAGAAAGTGTCACTTCTTCACTTTTTTTTGTGCTTTTGACCGCAGTAGAAATACAGGCATACAGATGAAATGCATAAGGATAGATTATCTTTGGAAGGGGATCAAGACCTTTTGTGTCATGCATTCAATTTTTTTCCATCGATGTTTATCATTGCTTCTGTAAACCAAGCATGTCCAGAAAGTATTTATATCAAGTGTTATGTTTAAAAGAAGTGAATCCATAAGGAAAAAAAAAAGAAGCATGCCATGGATAATGAACTTTCGTCCGATTGACAGAAATGCGCTGACTTGAAAATGAGCCCAGAAGAAGCACAGCTATGAATGTTGATGAAAAAAAAATCACATTTAAATTAGATCATTTGATACTCCTTAGTATCGCTGAATAGTGATAAAAATAAAAGCCATATGCCTATGTTTTTGAAGGCCTAAATTGTAATTCAGTGAAAATCAATATTTCCTAATAGTTTATCTTTTTAATTATGTATTGAATGTATTACTGTTAGCTATAAATGTTACCATTGCAGGATTGAGAAAAGAATTAATGGAGAGAGCTTTTGCTGAGGGGATTATGTAAGTATTTTTCTTAACTTAGCCAAGCATCTCATTACCTGTAATTTTGTTGTTGTTTGCATCTGTGCTGCATTAATTGATTAATAGTGCTGCATGACTTGACAGAGTTAACTTAAAGCATTATTGAATTCTACAATTACTGACTTAGTCTAGATATAACATTCTCATGGGACAAAGAGAAGGTCAAATTTTGCAAGAGAATGTAGCATAAATTAGTAGTATTATGACACAAGTTAAAGTTTTAATTCCATTATTCACTTGGCACAATTTGATTAAGAAATTTGAATCTACTCTAGCAGTAACATCGGTACATATTTTAGTAACATAAAGAAAAAAAACCACATCATAAAATTAACAGCTACTCAAGTGTACAAAAAGCTATTGGTAAATGAATGAGCTAAAAGTAAGAGAGGACACTGAATTTTGCAGTTAGGAAAATGATTCTAATTGAGAATGTACAGCCAGCTAGTTGATATGACTTATAAACTTTTTGCTATTTTTTCAGGAAAAACTCAATACCAGTATTGATTCAGTCTGGAGCTCATGTAATTCCATCCCTTTCAGGGTTGAAATGCAAAAAAGAAGAGAAGAACAAGCACTCGTTTTGAAAAAGAATATGTTATTTATGATTTACTAGAAAAATGCTGATGACAATCAAAATTTTTATTCCATTGCAAAAGGATTACATATCTAGTTATTAGTCAGAAAATATCATTTTATTCTCAAAATCACAAAAGTATTGGCAGAATTAGCTAAGACAAAGATGAGTCTGAACATTGCAGCTGTAGTCTATTTGAATCACAATAGCTAGTTTGTTAGCTTTTCATTGTTTCAAATAAAATTAAAATTCAATACTGATATTTATTCAGGATATAGCTCATGAAATTTTATTCCTTCAGGGCTGAAATGCAGCAACAGCAGCAGAAAGAAGAAGATGAGTTCAAAGCAGAGCCATTGTGCTCAACATTCATGCAGGACTATACCAAAGACTTTCCTAAAAGTCAGCCCACACCAACAATGGTAAGGTACAATTGAGGTTACCAAAGAAGTATTAAGACAACAAAAACATGCAAAACATACACACACACTCACACACATACATACATACATACATACATACATACATACATAGAGAGAGATTTGGTTTGCCATTACTCCAGTTTCGGCCTGTGCGGCTATCGTCAGATATTTATATATATAGGTAGGTAGAAATTCATTGGGGAGCTAGATAACAGGGAGTCTTCAGAGAAGAAACCCCCCTTCTAGCAAGTGCTTCGGCCCTGAACTCTAAGGGGGCCGGGCCACACCCAGGTCATGACTTCCAGGTGTCTCCCTGTTATCTTTGTTTTGTTTTTTTGTACAATGCCAGGATTCGAACCCACACCCTCATCTCTTGATGGATTGCTGATCCCGGCACTATACCATTTCAACGACTGGTCCTGCGATGGTTAGAGCATTTTTAATCCTTATGAAGGAACCTCTCATTTCTCCTGTTCCAGGTCCAAGGAAACTGTTTTCAGCTATTTCCGCCTGTAACTTTAGAGCTTTTGTTCTTTTGTTGCCACATATATTGAAAATTTAGTCAGAAGGTCGTAGTAGTAGACCCGTACTTTGAAAATTTTGAAAGTTTAAGCTATTATCGTTTACCGACTAACCAAAGACACCACATGTATTATTGTTATCTCATCCAATAAAATTGTAACCACGACTGACTTCAAACCTCTTTTTAGGTTATGTGGCATGTGTATACAGTGATTACATGGCAAACTGCTAAATTTTGTTTTTTAAGCAAGTTCTTTTAGTTTACTTATCTGAAGTTTGGGAGCAAGGCGGAAAATGACGACTATCTGATCAAGCATTTCTAGACCGCCTAGAACATCAAATTTGGCATAAAGTTGTAAATTGCCCTAAAGACTGGAGTGATAATATCATTTTTCAGCAAAATGGTATTTTTCGAAAATTAACAGCAAAAATGTGATTATTATTTTCTTAAAAGAAAAAGGTGAATTTGCGACTATTTCCTGTAAGCACAGCTCTGCCAAGATATCAAGAAAAAAACTGAAAGTATGCACATAATGCAGGCGGCGTAAATCTAAAACTGTCTGAAATAGATCTAGATCTAGATGATACATTGTAACACCTAAGTAAAGAATCTAAAAAGATTGCTTTGACATAGATTCTAGATCTAGGGCCTAGATATTTACAGCTGCTAGACTAACATCAAAAGGTTAAGATTTACATCTAGAGAAATCTAGATTGTACGTTTAAGCTTACAAATGTTTTTAAAAAAGTTTCATTATAACATAGCTTTAAATACATTCACCGCTAATAATTCCCGCAAGGCAGTGCATTTTTATGCACTTAATGCGAAAATTCAAAGCTTTCTAATCAGCGGTTAAAAGTAACTAAAAACATTTTGGGAAAGTATGGAATTAGTGGATTTCCTTTATTCCAAAAGGGTTTAAGTCTTTTATCTAAATTTTGTGTTTAGAATAAGAATTATCGAGATACATGTATCTAGATTCTAGATGAAGATGGGTAGGTGGAGGCACATATCTGGATAATTTAAGTATAATGTTAGATATCAAGAGCATTTATTAGCCTATTTGATACACACTCGCACCCCAGCTCCAGCAAATTGATACCATGGTCATGTGTGCAGAATGGGGTATGCAGCTTGTTATCATTATGCTGATCAGATTTTTTGTATGAAAATTACATCTCAGTTGATTTGTGATGATGCTAACTGTATCAAATGCTCCAAGGGAGTCAAGTCACAAGTCTTTGGATAACCTCTTGCACTTGTCAACTTAAAGGGTATTTGCTTCCAAATCAAAACATATGTTTTGGCAGCACAAAATGCTGAGTGTACCAACAATAGCACACAAGTGATAACTTATACCAATGCTCAGAGGTGTTCAAATTAAAGTAAGAAAAAACATTCAGAAAGATATTCATCCACTAGCACTGCTTTTAAGGTTTTTGAAATATTGTCCAACATAGCACTGTGGTTCTAGATAGATCTAATTTATTGTTTTTTTTAACTCCCATTGAAATATGATTCAGGAAATACTGGCACCCTTATCTATTTCCTATAAAATATTTATCAGTTCCTGCAAGTATATTTATATTTAGTATTTATTATTTCCACTGAACACAGGATCATGATTTGGTAAAAGAGCAACCTGTCACCTTTTGGTCTGAGCACAAAGACAAAATTCATGTAAGTAATAGCACAAGTTCATTTTTTTCCTCTAATCCAGCCATGAAGATCACAAATTTATCAATAGTAATATTTTATATACATACATATATATATATATATATATATATATATATATATATATATATATATATATATATATATATATATACAGCTGTATTTATATGAATGTACCTGTTTGGAAATCAAAATTTATATATCTACTGGTATCTTATTGTCATGCCACACAGAATACCTTTACAACGTAAAGAGGTGGATAATTAGTTTAAACTAATAAACAGACAATACCCCAAAGGGCTTAAATGAAACATTCTGTTAATTGCAAAAGTCAGAACACAAAAGATTATTTTATTGCAGTTCATCTTATTATTTTCCTTAGAGTACAGGAGAAATTGGTAAATGGCTGCCTAATATAAAATTTTCTTACCCATTTTTATTTATCAAAGGGTTGCACACAAGTAAAGACCAGGGACACTGCTTTTAGAAGGAATGATGCCTTCAGCAAACCTATTGGAGAGTACTGGGATGAATCTAAACCTTATGAATTTGACCAATATCCTATGATGTAGAATTGTATTTTTTTTTTTTAATTTCTAATAAAAAGAAATACATGTACCACACAAATAACAATGAGAAACACAATTTAAATAAACAGGCTTGACATTTGGTTTAAATAATTTGTTTCTTAAGCTGTAAAAGTGAACTTGGGGAAAAAATATAAAAGGGGAAAAAAATAAGAAAATGGCAATTTGTCTTTTGACTTATGTTTCATATAAATGTTACAAAATTAAATTCAGAGTCTGATAATTAAAGATGAAAATTTTATGAAATTTTCTTCTGTCTTAGGAAAAGTCCTGATATTATCAGTTTTAACTGCTTTGGTCGAGATATTTGGTTGTTCTTTATGTTTTTAACATTATATCCTGAGCCTCTTTTTTATCCAGTCCTCTTCGGTATAAATTTTGAACTTTTTTCCCTAGGTACCGTCTTGACAATCATTTTAATAGACTTATTAAAATGTTAATTCAACACTGGTATATTACTCTTCATATCCAGTACAATATTTCTCTCTATGGACCTAAGAGCATGTATTCATTGTTGCTCAAGGGAGTTCCCTGCAAATCTAATACATTTCATTAGTATCTATGCTGCCTAAACACCACCAATTCTATCATCCTTTCCAAGTAAAAAGTTAAAAAGCTTAAACCAAAAATCAAAATAAAAAAAAGAATAAAACACCTGTAAAAGTGGGCCTCGTTAGGGATGGATGTCAGGCTAGATAAATTTTGATTGTTTGGTTTTGGTCTGACACACATTTGATAAATCTCATTTTCCACATCAAACAAGGCATTAGCACAAAGGAAAACATAAGCTCCACAGTCATACACTTATGGTGTGGCTCCAGTTCATGGCAAAGTCTCAGCCTAAAGCACAGAATAATTTACATTGTGATCTTTTTCTCAAATACATGTAAAAGTCTTTACTAGTGGAATCTGTACTTTTAAAAACATCAGTGTGAAGGCATTTTTGAGGTCTTAGGTGTAATCAATTTGACTATTTTATACAATGCACACCACTTATATCGACATTGCCTCTATTGACTTTTTTCATATATCGACATGCTTTATCAAGCCTATATGTTGTCTTTAACAACAGTTCTCTACATCAACAATCTTCCTCACCTGTTCACCTATATCAACATCGATAACATCTAAGTAATCGGTCAAAAGAAGCTCAATGACAAGAAAATGATCTCAATCATGTATTTGTCTCTCTCCAAATGCCTCATGCTGGTGTGCCGGCTGTGTGGTGGGATGATAAAGGTGGGGAGGGGGAGGGAGGGTAGTGAACTGTGGTGCAACCCCTGGGCCCATAGTGTAGTGCATCACATTCAACGATTCCCAGGGTCTGTTTGGGATTAACCTAATGGGCTGAGTGGTAGTGTGTTGGGCCTTGAAAAGTTGAACTCCAAGCAAGAAAGTGATGCACAGTTAGTCTGTTGGGAAGAGGCTAGCCCTGATCAAGCCAGCAGAACAATCCCCAGTAGAGAACCCATTGGTTGAATCTAAATTTAGGGGAGGAAGAGAGGGAGAGACTGTTTGTGACTGTTTTTAAGAGGAAAGCCATGGGTATTTATCAAATTTTTCAAACAAGGGAAGTAGCTGAAAGGTAACAAGCCATAAGTATTTGCTTGTCCTTAATTATGGAACCTTGTGTTTAAAGTGCACATAGTGTACTTTTTAAAACTATATATTTAAAAGAGACATCTTTTTATCGACTTTTGCTTATATCGACATAGAAATTTTGGACCCTTTCGTGTCATATATCAGGAGTGCACTGTATTCATAATTTGATAATTTTCCCAATCTCTGCGGTTATGTGAAGCTCTTGATGGGCTGTTAATTTGATTGCATGAAAATTGTTAAACTTAAATTTAGTTCACCATAAATATGCACTATGGTTGAAAGTAAAGATTATGTGGGTTTTACATTACAAAATAATCAGTAATTATTTGTCGCTATGACCATGGATACAGGCTTCATTACAAATGTTTTACATTTCTCATTCAGAGTAAATTTAGACTTGCATATGTTTGCAAGCATCTCGTTTCTGTTTATTCTTATTATTGACAAAATATTTGTATCCTTTGGATTGGGCACAATTTTCTTCATACTCTGATTGTGTGATTAAACAGATATTCATTCCAATAGAAAAGAGAAAAGGAAGCAATAAAAAAAAATCAAAATTCCACTTGTACCATGATTTTTTTTTTTATTTAACAAAATGGATGCTTGTTTGAAAAGGAATAAGCAAACATGTGATACTCATTTCTGTTTTCTTAAATGGAGTGCGAGGTCACAAATGTAGTTATTCATACATTTTTAATACAAATCCAATGAGATTTTACAGCTGGATAAAAAAAGAAAAAAAAATTTAAAAATTCATGTGAGTCAAAATGTTTGTTTTCTCCTTCTGTCATCTTTCTTTGACCTGCAAAAAGGCAAAAAAAGATGAAAGAAAATTGGATTCACAAATGAACAACTTTTATAAAATAAGAAATATTCACATCAATACACTATAGTTTACGTTAAATGAATTATGCATATTTCCCATCACCAGCATAAAAATTCTGATTTCTTACCCTAGAAAAGGACATTTATAAAGAGAACCAAAGCCAACCTTATTATGCAAAATTAGACTTTACATAAAATTTCGTTCTTAATTTTCAATACCAATAATAACAAAGAGATAAAGTCTTGAGTCACATTTATATCATTCCCCATCTACATCAAGCATATGAAAAAAATATTGCAGTAGTTATTTTTTCTTTTTATATGTGTTGCTCTAAATATCTTGTCAGTGCCATTGGTGTTGAGAAACAATTCATACTTCATGCTGGTTTAAAAAACTTTTGAGGCTTTTAATAGCATTAATTTACTTTAGATCTTTAACAAAAATTTGTATCATGTAGTGCCATAGTGTAAACTACATGTATTATTTAAAAAAACAAAGACCTAAATGATTTTCCTGTGCCTTACAGGGGATTGGCGATTTTCTCCGGGAGCCGATCCCGTGCAGCACACAGATGGCCTTTAATAATTTTTTTCTCTCCAACTCTTGTGTCTAACGCTTAAGTAAATACCCTCTACGCCAGCACAGCATCTTAGAGGGAAAACTTTTTTTTTCCAGAGGTCACTTCTACGAGGCACAGCCACACTAGATCTAGTAAACTTTCACATGTAGTCAAATTACGTAATGGATTAATTTTTTGGGGGTCAGCTATTTGAAAATTGTCTACATCCAAAAACTTATTTAAAAAATAAGCATTTAATATATAGTATTCAAATTTGTTTTATTTTGAATGTTAATTTTTTTAAAATTTGCATGGCCCAATTCCGTATAAATTGATCAATTAGAAATGTCGTGGTGATTTTTTTTAAAAATTGCACTGAAATGCTGGCCTTTGACACTTGTAAACCTAAAAATATCCCAGGGTTGAGCCAGTTTAAAAATTGGAATCTACAGAACAAAAGTGGAAAATCGGAATTTTCACAAATTTTTAGTAAAAATCGGGATGATTCAGGCTAAATTGGAATGAGTAGCAGGTCTGGTTACACGACTGCTCTTTGGAAAAGAAAAAAAAAGATGAACATAAAACAAAGACATCATGCTATCCCGTATAAATATCATACCTGTCTTTTCTAGGTCCTCTTACAAATGCCCAATCCACACTAATTTTTTGCTCTAGGATCTCTGTACCATTTAAAGCATCCATTGCACTTTGAGCTTCTTTGAAAGTTTCATATTCAACTAATGCATATCCCTGTTGAAGTGAAAAAGTAAAATCTACATTGATTTTCAAGAAACTATCATAGGATTTTCATCTTATTCTCAATTATGCCATTATAAACAGGAGTATTCAAAACAAACTGAAAAGATGCATTTGGTAAACTATGCAAAAGGACTTAAAATAACATAGGATTTGCTTGGCTCAATAGAAATACTTGATTAAACATATTTTTACAGCATAATACAGCAACATTTTAATGATTGGAAAGACAGAAAACTTTTAGAAAAAGCTGCTCTGCTTGTTGGCATTTAAAATTTGATTTTTAACAGCTTGTTAGGAAAAACTTTGCAGATTGCACTGATGAAGAAAAAAATATTGTTCTAAAGCCCTTATCCATCCACTGAATATCCCTGTTGAAGTGAACAGATAAAATCCACATTGGTTTTCAGTGAAACATAGGTTTTTTTATCTCCTTTTCAAGCATGCAGATATAAATAGAAGATATGAAGACAGGCTGAAAAGACCTATTGGTCAATGTTAACGGTTTACAATGAAATACAAAGTATCTTGGCTCAAACAAGGAGAGATATGACAACTTCATCAAATTTAACCATTTCAAAAAAATTACATGTTGATTTTTAAAATATACTTACTTTCAAATATCCAGTTCGTCTGTCAAGATTCAAATGCAAATTCTTGATTTCACCATATTCCCCAAACTTTTCATAAATATCATCTTCTTGAGACTCTTCATGAACACCTGTCACAAATAGAATCCAACCTTCTACAGCTGAAAGAAGAAGACAAAACCATGAAAATGTGAACAATTTTCCTGATGAAACTTGACAATAGACAATGCAATCGTAGTTTATATGATGGAAAATGGTTGAGGGGAAATAAACTAAGTGCCTTACTTTAGGTCTTGTCGTCATTGTTTTGCAATTGTATTTTCGCTACACTTTTCTAGGACCCCCTTCCCCCTCTTTCCCCCAAATCTGTAATAAAAGAGACATGCTGAAGAAGATATACCGCTTTGTACCACTGCTTTGATCTTGATTCTTTGCAACTAATATTGTCAACTAGAGAAAACACTAACGCAAACTTAGCTTAGCTCTGAGAATGCCATAGTGACAAACTGTCATCTAAACAAACTAAATATCTGAATGTAAATTTAAGAACAATAGAGAGCGACTCAGACAGAAGTGTTTTCATATTTTAAATTACTCCTCAGCTATCGCCTCACACACACACACACACAAAAAATGATTTGTTACTTTTAATTTGAAAAGCACAAATCCACTTTTTTAGATGCCTATATTGTAACAAATATTTATGTAAATAAATGCATGTTTAACCAAGTTACCATGCATGAATACACTGAAACTTAAAGTTTTTCTCCCTCCCATTCAAAATAGAGTGAACTAAATGAATATGAGAGAAAAACAACCTTTAAATATGATTTGATGAGAAAATTACAAATAAAAAAAAAAAGATACTCAGCAGCTTACATCTTTGTGGTCCAGGTCCATCCGATTCATCAACATCCACTTCCATTCCTTCATAATGGTCTACACCACCACGGGTAGGACCCTCTGTGATTGATAACAATGAAACAATGGCAAAAATTGAAGGAAGATTTTAGATCTTTTAGTCTTATGATGAAGAAGTTAAACAACTTTACAAATCACAATTACATGATAGCTTGTTAATTAATGAAATATTTCTCTGTGTACAAACAACAATTTATTAAATGGGAACAAATGAGAACTAACATTTAGCATCAGAGCAAATGGAAGAATGATGACAGAAAAGTAGCCGGCCGCTAACTTTTCCCAAGTCCTGATTGCAGTTCGGATATAATCAATTGGGTTTCAGTGGACACACCTGAGTCAGCTTGTTTTCCGATTTATACTTACTCTAATTCCATACTAACCTGTTTAAACAACACTTTTTTTCACTTTGAGTTTGATTTTTTTTAAGAAGCAGTGGCGGATATGGGCATAGAACTGAAGGCAGGGCTTCTTTTATATAGTTTAGATCAATTTAGATTAATAAGAAAAAAACCATAGGCCTCTATCTAGAACTAGTGTACTGATCAGAGGCTATTGAACAAAAAGTAGAGAGGAGGGTCTACTTATAACAGTATGAAAATAAATACACTGTTTACATCAATTTCATCTTTCTTTTGTTCTAATCTTGATTCAGATTTTTAGCAAAATTGCCATTCATAGAGATCCATTTCATTGCAAGAAGAATGCTTCAACTTAAATAATATCTTTTTAAACTTCAGCAGATCATGCACTTCTAGAACATTATAAAAACATTTTTTGTTCTACCTTTTTTTACTGCTTATTAAACGAACTTTTATTACTTCTAATGAAGTTTGAGATTCATTAAAAATAATGAAAATTAAAAAAGAAAAGTATGACATCTATATCTAGTGAGCCTTTTACAAAATTTCTTGTGCTGTGTGTTTGTGTATTGCATGGGAGATGCAAATATTTGTGTGTCTGAAGCACAACCACACCAACAGTCTGCCAAGAAAATGACATTAGATCTAGTTATTTCTACTCACTATCTACACTGTTCAGTTATCAACCATTATTGAAGCAGTTTTCAATGCCGTTTGTTTTCAAATCTGATATGAAACAAAAGAATCAATAGAAAGTAATTGATAATTCACACTTTCACTCCCATCTCAGAAATTACCTCAGTCCAGATAGCCAACTCCAGAAGGCAAGTTGGATCAAAACTTGCAATGCCCAACACAAGTCAAAGAAACTCTTACTTTATCTGACCAATTCATTCAAGACCCAGTGAGATGAGAAATCAGACCCTCGTAATGATGAAAGTTAATGTTTATTGCCAGACACGGTCTTTTATACAGTTGGGAAAGTGATGAGAGAACAGCAAAGTGTACAGTCCCTCTACTTCTATACATGCTTTGTGCAGAATCACTGTTACTGTGTGTGACATTATCTTTTAGTTTATGAAATTATTTATTTAACTCATTCAGAATTAGCCGTTCTTGTTAGCATAATAATGGTGAAAAAAGTGTCCAACCATCACAATAACAGATATACTTTTTGCACAGAGATAAATTTATTAAAAACAAAAACTTGTCATAATTGAATATAAATTATAATTTTCACCTATTCAATCAATTTGCACATGTTCCATAAGAACATTTAAAACCATATCAGCATGTATGTGCATTTTGATACAAATTTCATTTTAAATAAATATTGTTTGCACTAATTCTAGTTTCGTCTAAGATTTTTCAGGAAACTTTGGGGGTATGAAACTACTCAAAGACTTAGTTCATTAGTTAATCAATCTATGTTTATGTCTGACCTGTCATTTTGCATTAAATTAATTTCCCTTTCATTAGGTAAAGAAATAAGCCTAAAAACAATGGTTTAAAAGACAACCATTTCAGATCATGGTTTGAGAAAGGGGCATCATAGTAGAATGTACTTACTCATGTCGTGTTTGTGTCTAGTTTTATAGGTCTGGATACAAATCGATACTTTTTAGTTCTTATTCATTGCCAAAAATATATTTTCTACTCTCTATGACTAGTAGTAGCACTAGATAGATTTTAAATCAAACTTAAACATTAATTTCTGATAAACTGACCAACAAGAATAACCTAAGACTACTTTCTAGATCTATATATGTGTATATTTAACTGTGTAATATTTTTAGGAATTTAAGTTAAAGTTAAAATTAGTTCTAAATTCTGGAACTTATATCTGCCATATCTTAGTACTTAGATGTGATATTTGAGGGGAAAAAAATGCAAGAGCTACACTATAGCAGGAACTGCTAAGATTCCTTTTCAAAACAGCTCGAGAAACTGGCTGAATGAGAAAATTATGCCATCAGCTATGCTCATTTGTGTGATTTCATTCTGGTGTGCTTTAACTAAATATCTCTATCAATAGATGAATTATATATTTAATAAAAAATTTTACTTTTTGCACACCTTAGAAAAAAAAAGATAAAACATAGCCTTTTTGTATCATTCATCAAACATTTACGCCTTCATAAAGCACTACAAGATAAAGAAAGAAATCTTACCACCACCAAATCCACGTCCTTTTCTCCTTGTAGCATTTTCTTTCAGCTTCTGAAGACCCTCTGAGGAAAAAAAAGCAACAAACAAATGACAAAAACATTTATAATATTTCTGAATTTCATGACAAAGCTTCAAAGCTTTAGAAGGTTGAACATTGTTTTCGTTTTCATCACAACTCACACTTGTAACTCTTATTAACATTTAAATTCCTTGAAAACAATATCTACTTTGAAGTCGAGTAGCAACAGATTTAGTGTTAAAAAAAGTTCCCATTTGCATTGACAATACCTGTAACCAGAATTATTCTAAAGGGTTCTTTGTTAATGCCGGATATATTTACCATCTAAAGTGAAAAGATTTTATGCAACTTACATGACCATGACGGGGTGAAAGAAATTTGCCATAACATCAACAACCTTACATAAGCAGATATCACTGTGCAATTTCGCAAACTCTAAAAAGAAACTTAAAAAAAAACTCTGTTTAATGTCACAGAGAGTGGGGAAAAAAAGACTAGAATGCAAAGGAAATGGAAATTAATGATTTTGTAGAAAAAAATGACAAATAACCAAATGCAATATCAGCTGCTAAAGGAGCAAATCAAACCAATGCACCAATTCATATACTTTGTGTTTATGGTAACATCCAAAGCAAAATGCTCACCAACATTAAAAAACGCAAAGCAATACCAACAAACACGTTTAAAAAGATAAACATCATCATAAATGACATAAAAGCATTTCTCTGGACACAAAAATGAAAATAATGAAATCCTATGTGTTGTAGCTCCTCCTGAATGGTTGTGAAAACTGGAATGTCTCCAACACTACGAAGAAAATATTGGAAGCTATGGAAATGAGGTTCAACAAAAAATTGATCAGTGAATCCTGAAGAGAAAGAATTTTAGAAAGACAACTTTCAGACAGCAACTTGAACAAGAATTTTTCATCCATGCTGTTTGGAAAGATATAACTTTGTACAGTAAAAAAACAAAACAAACCTTGTTTTCTTCTTCACTTAGATCTCTACTTCCTCTCTATCCCTCGCTACTTTTCTCACTGTTTCTGCACGTTTGTTAGTCTCTCTATCTCTCTCTCTCTCTCTTTGTATGTATGTAAACAGATCTATCTATATGTATTGATCTTATATTAGCATGCTCCCTTTCTACCTCCGGACCTTCCTAATTCCTAGCCCCATAACTTCACATCCTAAAATTCCCCCTTTCCCTTCTCTTCACTGCCGCTCTTCCCTGCACAGCCCCCCACCTCTTTTTCCACCCGTCTCTCTTCTTTTTTTTTCCCCTGCCGTCACGTCTTGCACTGAGCACTAGGTCTGGACTGCCCAGATGGCTTAGTTTTCTATATCTCTCTATCACACTGGCCCTTCGTTTCTCCTCGATACACCCGGTCGCTTACACACACATATTCAATAGCACACACCCGTGAATCTAACTTTTATTGCGGCCCCTGGGTGGATTAGCAGGAGCCATTCCTTCATCGCACGGGGCGACCGTCCCCGATCCAGCGCGTCCACAGGTGGCGGATAGTGGAACGACCTTCAGATATGAAGGCCAGCTGCGAATAACCAATAAGCAGTCGCGGACCAAATGGCGATAGTTCTCGAGGGCGCGGCTGGGATATGAGGGTGGTGCCCATATCTCTAAAAAATGGTCGCATGAGCCTAATGACAGGACTATCTGGCGAGTAAGGGCGCCAAAGGAAAAACCCTAACCAAGGGCCAGTCTACCTCTCATGTAGGCTGGTCCCAGCGGACTTGGCGGAAGAGACCAAAAAAGACGGTCCAACGGCAAGTACACACCCAAGCTGCGGAATAGGCGGAAGAGATCAGGAGATCCAACGGCTATGAAGGCGCACCCCCCAGATATGGAACACAATCCAAGGGAAGGAAAACCCTAAACCAGTGCGGGAGAGCATCTTCAGTCCTGACCGACACATTTTCTACGAGAGGGACACTCGGACAAGAAAAGCCATGCCGAAGTCGGACTCGTTGGGCCAAAGTGTGCAAAATGGCAGCGGGACGCACTCACATTCGAATGATGATGATGATTGTGGCCCAAAGAGCCTGACATATAGTGTGTATGGTAATTTTTAAAGTGGTTTGGTTCTATTGAGGCCAAATATAGCCTTGCTTCATCTCGCTTAACGCAAGGTTGGTAAATTTGACACTCTTTGAATCCAAGGCTAACTTAATGAAGCAAAGACAGAAAAATAAAGGACTTCGTCTATCCCTCATTGAGCACAAGGTCTCTTTGGGTCCAAGTTCTTTGAATTGGAGGTATCACAAATCAAGATTTGGTGTCATAACAATTTCGACCTAGTGCCCATAATGGTCAGTGTGAACTAAATCTTGATCAAGAAACCTACAGATTCCAAAACTTTCAGTGAAATCCATAAAATAGCAGTCATATGGCATTTATAGCAAGACCGTTCCTATATGCCGATTACACTGGTGCTGATGTGGGCCTTTCTCATCTAAAATTCATGGAAAATTTGCTTATGTCTTTATCACCCATTACTTTCATTTCAAATGCAAATGCCTATTTTACAGCTATTTATGATGCTTTTACTTCTCAGCTGTTTAACTTAAGGTTCAGTATTCTGTTCAAACTAAAGTCAACAAAATACAACCAGCTTTCGATATGACTCACTGAAAAAAATAATAATTGAGTTTTAGGTTTAAAACCTAACCTAGAAAAAGACATTATTAGATCAATAGTTGCATTGCTGTTGTTATTTTTGTTTTTTATAGTTGCATTGCTACTACTATTTGTTGTTGCGAACCTCATACTAGTTGCTATACCATAAGATTACTTTTTTTCAGCATTATCATCACCGCTGTAACTATCGTAAGTTCTTTACTGCTCATGTTAGAACAATACTACGAACAGGAAATTTAGATAACATCAAACAAAAATTAAAAAGGATGTAAATTAATATTCAAGGCATCAGCCAAGTCAGATGGCAAGATGCAGGAATGATAATATCAAAAACAATAAAAACATTCTACTCTGGAGGTGCAGAGCATAAGGGACGAGTGGTTATTATACTGAATCAAGACATTGCAAAAACAGTCCAGGAATGTTGGACACCATCAGGTAGAGTTTTACTTTTAAAGATTGCAGGAAAACCATTGGACCTTAACATCATTCAAATACATATATATGCATCAATATCAACTGGTGATGACACAGACAAATTTTATGAAGATCTAGAGCAAGCAAAGGTGCAAAGCAGACAGCAAGACCCTCTTATCATCATGGGCCAATTTAATGCAAAAGTAGGAGAAAGGAGAGAAGAAAATGTGGTAGGACCCCATGGACTGAAAATCAGAAACATACGAGGAAAAAAATTAGTGGGATGAATGGTGTCACACGAACGACCTAATATAGGAAATAAATGGTTTCAGCAACCTGCATGAAGGGATTGGACATGGAAAAGCCATGATGGAAGCAGGATACAGATCGACTACATTCTGATTTGTAAAAGACTTAGAAATGCGCTTCTTTCAACAAAGACCTATCCTGGGTCAGACTTATAGTGATCATGATCCAGTGGCTGCTAAATTCAAATTGAAACTTAAGAAAACCCAAAGTAAACCCAAAAACAGCCAACCAGATCCTTAAAGAAAAGTAACATGTGGCTGCTCAAAAAAGTCCTAGGAGAAGCTGAGGAAGTGGACCAACATTGGGCAAAGTTCAAAGTAACGATCACAGAAGCAGCAGTGGTACGAATACCAAGAATCAATGGAAAACAAAACACAAGTGGATGACTGAGGATATTTTGGACCTATGGACCTAATGAAAAAAAAGTAGACAAGTAAAAAAATAATAGAGAAAAAAATGAAACGTTGCCTAAGGAAATAAAAAAAAAATGTGATGAAGCTGAAGAGAAGTAAATCAATGACAAGACAAGCACAGAACATCAAAATATACCACAGAGGTACTGAGTAGATATTAATAAAAATATTGAAGAAATCTGCGAAACGAAAACATGCTCATCCACAGGATGCCTCAAATAAAAAAAAAGGGTGACATCATTATGGAAAAAAAAATCCTAGACAGATGTGCAGAGTACATCAGTACACTTTTCAACGACCACAGAAAGGATTAAAATGTAACAAAACTAAATTTTGCTGGTCCACTTATCATGAAAGATGAGATCCAGGCAGCAGTAAGAAAGATGAAATTAGGCAAAGCAACAGGCCCAGACAGTATTCCAGTGGAACCTAAAGAAGTAATTGAAGACTATGGAATTGATAAGATCACAACATTACTCAACAAAATCTATGACACAGGTCAGATTTCACCAGATATCTCCAAATCTATATTCCTAACACTGCCAAAGAAACCAGGGGCAACAGAGAGTGAATTGCATAGAACGATCAGTCTTATGAGTCTTATAACCAAAATACTTTTAAGAATCATCATGATGTGAGACAGAAACAAAATCAAACCAGAAATAGCGGAGTAACAGAGCAGCTTTGAACTCATTCTGATGTATGGATGCCAGGCCTGACAATTTAAAAACACTTACAAACAAAATAAGCTGGGGGCAACAGAAATGTGGTTCCTACGGAAAATGCTACTAATCTCAAGAACTGCAAAGAAATCAAATGAAACAGCGTTACAAGAAGCTGACATGAACTAAAATGGTAAGCAGCAAGAAAAAAATGTTGGATGGACCAACAAAGTGGCTAAATGCACGATGACTGACAGATGCACTTTAAGCAACAAGGGATAGAGATGCAAGGAAGGTCATGATTGTCTACACTAAAAAGAACGGCACCAGATTGATTCATACATGGCATCCTGGTTGAATACATAAAAAGGTAAAAAATATTGTTCTTTCATCCTTTCGAGTAGAGATCTGGATCTTACCATGTGTAGATCTAGACCTTGCTTTATTGTGGATAAAAATTACTATTTATATCTTAGTTTTGAGTTTACAATATAAATTCTATCTAAATATAAATACTTCATGACTAACAGGCCTTAAAATGAATCTAGTTAAAGAATTTGAAATGTTTGTTTTGTATCAAACAAAATACTATGCTGCACTAAGTTTGCAAGATGACTTGAACTTAAACTTTGCTAAATTATTGACTTAGAGTTTGACTTGGTATACCAAAGTTCATGTTCAGTTTAAACTGGTTGCTTTTGGGACTTGATCAGTTCAAGAATTATCTATCGTGGATCATAATCCATTTGTAAATAAAACACTTTATGGCCCAAAGTCAAAAAAGTGTTAGCAATCATTGTGCAAGTATAGCTTCTCTGTCCATTTATCTTTGAAAAATACAATTTAAAGTTTTATCTAATAAGTCAAATATAATAATTAATATACTTAGAGCAACAGACAGAGAAAATGCTAACGAATTTTTAAAAACAATGTTCAACCTTCAGGAAAACATAGCTGTTCATAAATTGTATTTTATAAAGTGCATTTCAATAACATTAAGTGAGCACACTAAGCATGAGGTTGTCAGGGCAACTGGTGTTTACAAACATTGGGTCTTGTTCAGTAGTAATTCAGGATTGAAGTAAAGCATAAAAGTTTGCGTATTATTCCTTCTCTACTTACGGAAACCCCATAAAAGTATACATTTCCTGAAAATTGAGATTTTGTTCAATTTAATGAACCGTCTTGTTACTGTGAATGATTATTAACTTTGAATTATCTTTGCTTCATGTTTGACAATGGTAGTGTGTTAGTACTGTTACATCGATGACAGGCATGATGCTAGCCGCAGGTCTGAAAGCCAAGCGAGACACTGACACAGTACATGTAACAAATGGGCTAAGGAGACTGACAACAAGACAAAGCACTGTCCCCAAGTACTATATTTATATAACTACACATACATACTATACCTGAGCAAGATACTAGCCCAATACCCTACTAATGGTAGCAAAAAGGCCTAATCTTATTACTTACCAAGCCTTGCTCTGAGGGCATGTACACAAAACAAAGAGAATCCCCCCCCACCCCCGATGTATAGACTGATAACAGCCATAACATCCCCCAAATCTAAAATAAAAAGGAATTTTACTATTTTTAAACCTTCACCAACCATGTTAGACCTTTCAATAATTCATAGAACCGTGGAATTTCGCATTGACTGCAGGGTTGTTAAGAGGCAGCCCTTTAGTTCACCAGTCACCCGCCAGCTGCTCTCGGTAACCTGATCACAGATCAGGCCATGAGTTTTTTTAGTGTTGGGGTGTTTAGATGCTTTGTTTTTAATGTTTAAAGATGAATATAATCCCACTGGCTCCATCAATGTTAACGAGAACCATAAAATGTGAAGGTACCATATTCATTTAGCATTGGGAAAAATAATGGAAATTGTATATCTTAAAATGAAAGAAATGCAGAGCAGTTTTGATGCCTAGGAATTTGGTAGCAGCCGCATTTCATTACAGGGATGACAGTTTTTAATGACGCCAGATGAAGCTTTTGGAACAACATTTTATTATGAAATTTAGCCTGTGATTCATTAATATGTTGAATAATGCTCATATCTAATGGCAAATGCAAAGAGCTCTCAGTTCTTTAGATATATTGATTTAAGTTCCCGATCACAACCTTTTTACACAGCTTCCTGGTTAAGATTCTTTATTCTTTGTCTCCTAAGTTTATAGTTTATCTCTATATCCTGAGAGGTAGCACGGCTCTTAGTTCATTGGTTCTAGATCTAGTACCATCATTCTCTCGAGACGAATTTAACGAATACCGATAGTGATCTATCAGAGAAAAATGACGAATCCATGTGGTCACTTAAGGAAAATAAGACTTTGTTTAATAATTTGATTATATTTAGACTACAGTTTAAAATAAGGTTTAATAATAGATCTAGAGTAATATGATCAACAGTCATAAGCCAACAATTTAAAATTGTTTCGATATCATGAGGCTACATTAATTTTGTTAGTCTAGGAAAGCCTATGGTTTTTACCACAATAGATCTAGTTAATTCCGAAACATATAAACTTCCGATGAAAAAAATCATGTCTCCTAAGTTGTAAGAATATACAACATGTTCGTTTTTTGCTGGGATATATTTTCAAAAACTTGTATGAAATCACCTAAAAACTCTTTGCAGTCGAAAATTTCGCTGGAAATTCATATTTAATTGTTTTATGCTATAAAATGTTGTGTTTGGAGTAAAAAATATTGTTGGGTTTAGGAAATATTCTTGAAACAAGCACATTGTCATAATTATAAACTTTCCTATGTAGACATTTTGGTAAAATTAAAAAGAATCTTATTTGTGTATGCTGATAGCTATTGCGTTGTGTTGGTCAAAACTCGGGCTTTAAAATGAATCTAAGCATAAAATTTCTTGAAAACATAATAGCAGAGATATTAAAATCTAAAAACTGGTGAAAAATTGTGAATCTCAAGAATCACAGGTGATGCACAAGCACGCTTGCCTGCACTGTGCTGGCACGACAGAGTTTATCGTGTACTAAGTTTGCTGTGCTCGGCCTGAGAGGTGATTTATTACTGATTCGCCCACTGCTGGCGGACACTTGGGGTATGCCTGATCGAAAACTAAAGGGCCACTTCCAGTGGTTTTTTTTAACAGCAATGACTGAGGCGGACCTCTGTGCATCATACCACTTCGTAAAAATACTGGGCCCAGTCACAGAAGCTGGAAAAACCCACATGCTCTTTATACTACAAGCAAATTTTGCAGAGGCAGTAACAGCGCGCAGTATGCTTACGGCACACAAATCATAAGAGAGAAGAAGAGCAATAAGACTATATCATCATATGTTCAATTTTGACATGAAAGGTCTTCATTCATGTTATGTTATCAGCTTATCTCCTCATTTTTACTTTCTCAAAAAAAGGTATTGCCGAAGCATTAAGACGCTCAGAAGCCAAAAAAAGCTCTACGTGAGTCAAACTAAGGGAGTTAAAATTGTATTAAAGACTTTGTTATATAGTACACAGTAACAGAATTTAAAAGTTGCATTTATCCTTTTAAGAGCAAACTAGACCATGGTACTCAAAGAGTGTCAGTTGAACCATTTATTCTAGCTCTAAATGTATATCTATTAAGTTAAATTAAGGGTTTTTGCAACTATTCATTTCCACTTGTTATGCCTGAAATCTGCGACTCCTTACCCAGAGTGGTCCCCACTCTTTTGTTTACATGCCAGTCATACTGGATAATTTTACTGACTAGTCTCAAGCGCTCATCAATCAAAGGAAAAAAATTATTGAGTCAAATCAATGTTTTGAAGGAAATGAAGTATTGTTTAATTAGCTTTGCTTTTTTCCTGTATTGCATCCAATATGGCTGTGGAGTAAACAAAAGAGCTGGAACAACACTGGGTAAGGAGTGCTGAAATCTTGCGTAAATTTCTTTCTCTTCCCTACTGGTCTCACGTTGCTCTTTAGATTATGCCTAGATAGCGCTGAGTACTTTTAGTAATTAAAATTCATTCGACCCCTTGTTTATTGAGAAGTCAATGTGGTAATTTGCGATCATTTCTTTTTTTGTTTCGAATCCTAAAACAAACGCAGATCTAGAATCTAGATCTAGATCAGTAAAGTTGCAAACATCAGCCCACCTTACGTCGGGCTTCACAATTGAATGTTTCCCGACGAAATCTAAACTTGTACTGTAGTTTAATGGGATTTAAGAGCAACACAAAAATGTTTATATCGTGAAAAGTATTATTTGCGAAGAATAAAACCTTCATATTCGTATTGAGCATATAAAATTCATTAAGAACAATACAATTTAAAAGCTTAGAGTGAGTTGGGCCGATATCTGCAATAATATCTCTAGATCTAGATTTAGCCTAGATAGATAGTCTAGATTCTATCTAGATCTAGATCTAGCTCCTCGAGGCGGTTAAATTACTATAAATGTATCAGATCCTTAAACTTACGGTCACCCTCTTCGTCTATTTCAAAATCTTCCTTTGTCACGAGCAGTACGTCTGCCATTTTGGGGAATTCTTGTCGTTTGCAACTTGGTTTTTATTGATGATTTGGTAGGTTCCTGTCTTCCTGATTTCGGTCACAGACAATAATTTTCCTAGTTTCAATGTTGAAGAGTCAAACGTTCTAAATTCTGCATAACGCTCAAAAATGGAGTAGCGTATGGCATGACGTCAGATCTGATCATTTACCTGGCAGCAAAGCCGAAAGAAGACTTTTCCAGTAGTTCTGCCCTTGACCGTTTTTTCGTTCTTTAATTTTATTCATTTCTTTATTTTTATAAGGAAAATAATGAGCGCTCTTATCAGCTGGCGAAATCTGGTAATCTCAAAGCTGAAACCGATGAATAATACAAGTATTTTAGCCCAACATTTAGCTGGCCGCACAGTCAAATAACGATAAGGCTTTATCCTTGCTGGGTTTTTTTTTTTGTTGTTGTTGTTTGTTTTTATTTTATTTTATTTTTTAGTGTGTTTGGTTGGGGTTTTTTTTCATGTAGGAAATAACGGAGTGGTCTCATGAGCCAGCAAAATTTCGTGATCTTTGCCTTGCTTCAGTCTTATGAATGAGACAAGCAGCAGCAGCAAAAGAAGAAGTATAGACTAGCTTTCATTTGAAAGCGCACAAATTTCCACCGTCCATTTTATATTGGTAGTTCATAGGTGAGGAAACCTGTACCCACCTAGGAGAAGTCTTAGGTAGGGACGCCTGTGCATGCTTAATGAATTTTGGGTTGCTGTGTATTTTTAACTAACAAATCAAAGTCGATACCAATTTTAGGTATTTCAGTGATTGACTAAAGGAGTTAATAACTATTCAAAAAAAAAACAAGACAAAACAAACTTAGATATAGTTTGTGATGTCATCTTCCTCTCTGTCTTTTTTTTATTTTTCATTTTTGTTCTTTTTTTTTTTCTTTCTTTCATTCTGTAATTATATCACTTTCAAATCAACAACGGGATTAACAAGCAAGCACATAAAGCAAACACATTTTGGTAAAAGGGAAAAGCAAAATGCAAGATGAATCTTAAAATAACATTGAATATTGCAGGAAACGGTCATGTTGAAAATAAGCAATGTGAGAATATTTTTTTCCAATGCTGTTCAAGTGGGATAGGCTAATTTACTGTTAGAGTTCTCTTGGGTATTAATGCAGTATTATTGATACAAAGAGACGATGTTTATTTTTATGAGGCTGATTAAAAAAAAATTCACAACCGATGGAATCGAATTTTACTTTGTACACTTAAGACTAGACTGGGGCTAGGTCTACAAAATAGTGGCACGGAGGCAACCGACGCATAGTCCAGACATTACGTAAGTACAGTGCTAGATGGGTACAGATAATAGCCATGTTTCGCAGACTGAGTTACGTACCGTAAGCATGAGTCATAACGTAACAAACACGTGGTTTCCCTAGTGACGTGTGCAAATCGGCCTGCGTTATTCATCGGAAGCCGCAAGCGAGCGTTAGGCCTGGTCAGTCTGGTCAGCTGTTTGGACAAGTGAAATCTGCTTCTGCCTCGGACCATGTGATTGTTATGTAATGGAACTGTGTGAGCATGCAGTGGAGCAGTGGAAGCACACTCTCCATAGCGCGCTTGCACCAGGTCCAAGCAAATACTCAGTACCGGTAGCATTAGAGCATCGCTGGCAGTCATCATGTAACCCTTACATAACAGTTACGTTCTCATTGAGAGGGCTAGCAAGTTTGCGAAAAGCGATTATGCTACGTACTGCTGGGTGGGAGGAGTTTATGCAAATGATGTCGGTCAGTCTAAAAATATTACGTCGTAGTCTAGCTTAGGGCCCGTAAGCCTTTCCTGCGAAACCTCAGAAATTCATATGTAAAAACTGTATTAGGTAGAAACAGTCTGTCATTACTCATGCACTATCTATTAACTATCTATTACAATAGCACGGAACCATAAATAACTTCTTCATACCTCCGCCTATAAAAATAGATGCATAAAACGTAAAGTCACGACATCTCTGAATCTCTACATTGCCGTTCACATCCTAATGCTTTGACTTGGACGCCTTGGCTGCCTCTCGGGTGTTCTCTGATAGTCTCCTCCATTGTGCTCTATCTTCTGCTATTGATCTCGAATGGTCGAGCTGGTATGCCTATGAGGTCTTTGTTGATGACTGTTGGCAGTGTTGTTGTAAGCCTTCCTCGAAATTTATCACCTTTAGGAACAAAGAATGCTTTCATTGCTTTGTTTGCTGGAATGTCTATATCTCGCCTCAGAATGTGTCCAAACAGGCGCCACCGGCTTTCAACGATGTTTATAGAGATCGGTTTTTTCATTGCATTTATCATATAGAGATTTCTTTGTAATATTTATTGGGTATTTGATGTTAAGGAATTATTTGAGTTGTTTTCGGTGGAAGATATCTAGTTTAGCTTCTTCTGTTTGTGTGCTAGCCCACGTGCCACAATTTTATGTAAGGATCGATTTTACTAGTGCCTTGTAGGGGGTTTTACTTTTGTGTCTTTCTTTATTTTGTCACCTCCGATCCATATAATTTTAAGCTTTATCAATGCAGCTGAGGATAGTTGTTTCCTTCTTTGTATCTATCGATGGAGTCAAATGCTGAGGGCATCAATACCTGTGATCTTAATTTCAATATTTTCAGCATTGATTTTCTCGGCAAGCCATTTATGTGCCCACACGACATCTGATGTACTCCGATCTGGACGAAATCCGCTTTGACTTAGTGGTAGATAACTTTCAATTTGCGGTCTTATTATGTGATAAGTTATTAACGATAAGGCCTTTCGAATGGTGTTTAGCAATATAATATGTCTTAAGTTCTTAGGTGGCTTTCTGGGTTTGCCTGGTTTGAGAATTGCAAGAATTTTTCCTGTAGGTGTCCGACCAGGGTTTTTGTTCCATACGTCAGTAATTCTGCGAATATTCTGTTTTCGCCTGGTGCCCAGACGATCAATACTTTTTCTAACTTTTTCAGCTGTAATTGGTTCATTAAACGCTTTAGGTAAGCCTTGGAATGCAGCAATATTTTCAATATCACATCTTGAAATTTAGATTTGAAAAATTGGGCAATGATGGTTAACACATCGTTTGGATATATTGCTAGTTTCTCGGTGTTGTCTTCTATTTTAGAATTTTCAAATTATTTTGGTTTAATAATTTCATGACTTTAAACATTGCATGATATTTTTAAAACTTTTCTCTCAAATTCTTTGTCTCTTTTTTCTTTCGTTAACTTTCTGATTCGGTGAAATATAGTATTTCTCTCTTTTTTAATTTATTTTTTTTCTTAGTCTGTTTTCTTAACAACTAAGATACGACAGGGTCTGGTACTCGGTTTGGTCACGACATAGGTTTGGCTAAATGAACCATGGCGTTGTTTTTTTTTTTTCCTTTTGGGCTAAATGAACATGGGCGTTTTTTTCTTTTTCTTTTTTTTTTTTTTTTAAACTCGTGTTTGGAAAAGGAGATTTTTTCAAAGACTGGGATGAGCGACCAGGTACCAAAAGAAAGATTTGGGAAAAATGGATTTTTACGGCGCCATGTGCAGTCGGCAGTTTCTTTTGCAATTTTTTTTACAGACGAGGAGTAACATGATTAAATCAGATTAGAGATAATTAATTTTTAAAAATAAATCTCAAATTGGGATTCAGCGCACCGGTAACATAATTAGTAAAGTCTCCGCGTAAGCGTTTTTAAAGTTGAATGCACAAGAATCAGTTAATTTTAATGCAGAACCGGATTATTATTATTGTTATTTTTTCAATCAACTTAAGTGAAAGAGGATTGCTCTGAGCTGCAACTTTGAATAAATTTTATCTTTTTTTAGTGAATCTCTACCTTTCTCTCTCTCTCTCTCTCTCTCTCTCTCTCTCTCTCTCTCTCTCTCTCTCTCTCTCTCTCTCTTTTCTCTTTGCCTCTTTATTTTTATTTTTTTACGACACACGAAGACACAACGATGAATCTCGCGTTGCAAATACACGTATCAACATACGAGGATAACTTTGAGTGACGATTATTTATCCAAAAGTATGCATCTAAACACACTATCAATGATAGCTACGGTAAGAACGCTGCAGTCGGAAAAGCACAAAGCAGAAATACCGAAAAACCCAGCCAGAAAAGAACATTTTTCTGAAAAAAAACAAAACCAAGAAGCATATTAAAAAAAAAACAAGAAAAAACAAAAAACAAAAAAACATTGACATGTACAATCTTAATACTTATGAAAAGCATTATCATAGACTGATATCCTGCAATAAAGATTGACGTTTGTTAGCGCTGTCCGGTCGCATTACCTGCTCCGGTACCCTAATCGCATAGTCTTCACTGAAGAGTCGCACAATAGAGTCTTTTCTCTCTTAATTTGTAAGTAAATTTACTTGGAATTCAGATTTATCTTATCTTCTCAAAATATTTACGACTAATTATGCATTGTTTCCAACTGTACTGTAGTGTACATATCCTCATACATTTAATCACTTTTTCACTAGTTAACATACAATATTGACTCATCACCAGCCTAATTTTACATGAACTTTCATACAATTTGTATTTCCAAACAACATGATTATTTAATCATCCGCTTTTCACAATACGCCCACTATCCTCACTTGAACTCTTTAACTCATCCTAGAAGAAACCAAAAAATGAAAGATGTTCCAATTTTTCCTGCATTTAAAGTGCACGATTAACAAATTAGGGCATCTGCAACCATCACATGTTTTAAATATTATATTGAGGCAAATAAAAACAGTCACATTTTACCGGTAGCCTTTAACCGCGGAATGACCTAATGGAATTAGACCCTGACTTTTCTCGTTACCGAAACTCTAAATGGAACAATTCATAAGATCTGTGAGAATTATGTATAAAATTCACTTGAAAACCTATTGACGCGTTTCTTTCTACCATTTTCAGTCTCTAATAATGAGCCAAGAAAAGATTGCTTTGCTGTCATAGAGAATTATCTTCACTGGGAAATGTGGTGAACAAAACTTAAGGAAAACGGGGTGGGGGCTGCGTACTATGCTACACTTTGAATCGAAATTGGTTACCTAAGGCATCCATGACATGAATTCGAAAAAAACAAATTTGTTCTTGTACTAAATCATGAAATAAAAAAAGTCATCTAGGACTATTTTGTTATTGATTTAAATTGCATGATCTACCTTTCTCCTAGAATGAATTTTTCTAAAATCTTTCCCAAAATTTTAAGTTTCTTTAGAAAGAAATTTGCGGGTCAGTTTTTGAGCATAACTTAAAAAAAAAACAACTTTTTAAAAAAAAATAAATAAAACTTTGCTTAGATCAAGCGTATTATAACAATAAAGGAACCATAGGGTACTTTTTTGGGGAAAATTAAAATTTGAGCAAGTTATGACCCATTATGTTACTGAAATTGGGAAACCAAATAAGTCTAAAGGTTATGTTGTCCGTATATTTGTTTTCTACAAACTGCGTGGTAACTAGACTTATGGATTTTGTTATAAAAGCCTACCGCTATTCAAACTGTTTCAGCGACAAACTCATTATTTTAAGTATTTAATTTTTAAAATAATTTTATTAACTGGCAAATAATTAATCTATGGCACTTATCTGGCAAACACTAACAGGAACTTCAAATCGAGAACGCTGATTGGTTAGTGGAGAAGAAGTTAGTCATTTTGAACCTAGGCACCGAAAACAACAACAAGGGAGTGCTTTAACAGAGGCCAGCAAAGGAGTTAAAATTTAGCTTTACAATGTCGTCAAAGTCAAAAGCAGACATAAAAGAAAAGAACCAAAATATTCATGTAGCTGTAAGATGCAGGTAGGTATCATTGTTAGGTCTAAATAAGGCACTCATCGAGTTCTGTGAGCCCATTTGTTATCATCGTAGATCTAGATCTAGATTTAGTTCATCTATTCTCTAGATATCTTGAGTCGAGTCCTTTTATTTTCATTGAAGATTGCCTAACATTGACATTATATTATATTTATTGTACATTTTCAAGTGTAGTATTTGCAATGGTCGCTGAGTATCTGGATCTAGACCCCCTCTACTACATAAGTCGTAATATTTCCACCGATCATAATAATATTACTATTGGTGAAGATTTAGATTTAGAGTCTAAGATTCTAGATCTAGATCTAGATCTAGACTAGACTAGGCTTTTTTTTTTTTTAGACCTCACGAATCTGAGGAACTAAATCTAGATCTAGTTATGTTTTGCAGACAGTTACATACTGGAAGCATGAGTCTTAACATAACTAACTTGTAGTTTAATGGAATTTTAGAGCAACACAAAATGCTCATAATTAGTTAGATCTATATCCTGAAAAGTATTTATTTGCGATGCATAAAACCTTCATATTTGTGTTCAGCATATCAAATTCATTAAGAAAATTACAATTTTAAAGCCCAGGGTGAGTTGGACCGATAACTGCAATAATACAGTTCTCAGTGGAAGGGCTAGATCTAGAATATGTTTGCGAAAAGCGATTATAATGCTACGTACCGCTGGGTGGGAGTTTATGCAAATGATGTCAGTCAGTCTAGAAATATAGGATCGTAGTCTAGTTATGGACCTGTTAACCTTTCTTGCGAAACCTCAGAAGTTTCTTTGCTTTAAGAATTTATAGGCCCTTAACATTTTCTTTGGTCATCTGCTTTTGATTAAGTTCACCCTTTTATGGTTGAGGTGTTTTGCTGGATAAGGTCTTACTTTTTTTCTAGATCTATAACCTATGGCATATATGAAGGCTGAAAGCTGCCCATGTCAGTTTGTCACTCTCTTTGTAATGTAACTTTTTGTAAGCAGCCACAATGATCTGACATATAATAGTGTAATTACTTATTCACTCCTCTTTAATTGGATATATCACTGTCAGTCCAATCAGATCTAGATCTAGATAGAACTGTTGAAAGACAAGTTCAAATATTTTGTTGCTTAAAGAATTTGTAGCAACTAGCATTTATATCACAACAAACTGTTGTGACACCAGTTTGTCTTACAAAACATACACTTTTCTCAAAACTTACGAACTTGTTATACATAAATGTCTCTTTTTCTCATTTAACTCATTGGAATTAAAAATCATATATTTGAATGTAACACTTGATAATATCATTCATGTCAAGTATATGATGATGGACACAAGGCAACAAATCACTTGACTTTTAGGTTTCTCCCCACCCCCATAAAAAACCCATTAACGACGGCGACGGGGGTCAGGTTATGGTCAGTGTCCGTCGGAAAATTTATCTGCGCCAGTAGCACAAATCGAGTAAAAATTCTATTCATGTAACCATGATGTAAGATAGAAAATCTACTTGACTATCAATAATTTCATTAAATAAAATATATAGTAATATAGAGGAAAGGTTGAACTTTTAAAAATTCCAATATTTGCAACAGTTTTGTTTCCTTCAGCATTGTTATAGTGGAAGAATGAAGGGTAATTTTTACAGAATTTGTAAGCTGAACACCTCAGGTTTAAATTTCCGTATTAGATTTTAGCAACCAGCCATATTTGAAAGAAAGGATTCAGTAAAGAGAAGAAGGCTTGATAAATTGGACTATACAAGATCGACCATATTGAGTGGTAATTTACAGCATTTTATCCATCAGACTATCTCCTCAAATCACATCTTTCCTCTTGAATCCAAATAGAAAAGCAAAAACACCACACTTGGAGGACAACTTGGTAATTATAATGGATCCAAAAAGGACGCGTGTGTCTGTAAACATGGTAAAAAAAGATGCAGGCACACAACTTTATAGCTATTTGACTTAAAAAAGAAACAGCACAACTATAGATTTAACATATAAATGTTTTGCCTTTAATGTGGTTTCATCATATTGTATGCAGAAGAGTTTTCTTTTTTCAGCCCCGTAGTTATAAAGTTGTGTGCCTGCCTCTTTTTAGATCCTGTATCTTTCCTCTTGCACACTCTTCTCTTTCTTTGTAAACCTTACGCTGAATGAATCATAATGAGCGCAAAAAGCACATTGAGCAATAGTTTCACTGTTATGAGTCCAAATACTTGTGGTTTGCCTTTCTTTTTCAAGAGTTTCGTAAGTTGCTTCACCCCCTTTTGACTTAATTCATCCTATTCGTGTCAAGCAACTTTAGCAAATTGAAGGAGAGTATTTACCATCGTCTTTATCTATATTTACATGTAGCATCATTAAAATGTCTTTATTAAAGCCTTTCACATTTCACGTATTTATTCCATTTCATGGCCATACTCTTGTTAAACGTTTCCCACATAATCTGCACAAAAGTCTTAACTTTGCATCATGATAGGTTTCAAATGTTCCATGGTATAGTTACGTTACTAAATGCAATTCATATAATTTTCTAAAAGAAAGAAAACAAAAATAGAAATTCGGTAACAATAATGTAAAGAATTATTTTTAAAATATGCGCATTCCTTTTCATGAGTAGGCATGATTTAGTTAAAATTACACCTGTGGAAAATGATCTCCAAAATTCTTACTTCTTATCTGTTTTCAAAGAAAAAGAAGTTCAAATTTTCCGCTTTATAATAAAAATACAATTCCTGGATTGAAAATCTAGTTGACAGATCTCTTATGCAGCTTGATTTCATCTTTCATCTTTCAAATCATTGCTACCCTTTATGTACAAGTTACCTGCCTCTTCCTCCAATGACGCTGACGCCCAGCGTTCATCCGATAGGCACACTAACATTCGTCTCCCAAGCCAATGTATGCTGACTGCACTCGCAGTGCAATAAATATTGTCAGTTGTATCAACCACCGTCCATCCCTTGACGAAACTAGGGTGGTTGGTATGAGCAGATTAAAGAAAAATCTAAAGAGCTGGAATTTGGGTGTTTTTCGTTGGGGTGGACAGGTAAAAAAAAGTGCAAAATTTTAAAATGTAACATAGATGAAGTGTTTTGACAATAATACTATAATTTTATTGAAAAATAAATGCTTTATTTTATATGTATAGTACTGTAAGAAAGATAAAAGAACTGTCATTCTCAGGTTCTGCTCTACCATATGTCCTGTTAGAATCATGAGAAACTAGAACGAATTGTGGCACAGCCACAGTGTTCCCCCTTACCTATCATAGGCCACCTGACGAGCACAAGTAGATTTATAACAGATTATAAATAATTAGTATTACATTCTGTTCTATGGTTACATATGATTATATACATTTAATTCCTAGAAAAAGTGACAAGCTGCAAATTACAGTATATATATTAAATAGATTGATCTGTGGAGTTATGGGTCACATTTTTTAATAAATTAATTGAACCAATAATCTTTAAAGAAATGAAGGTATTACTTTCTACAATTATATTTAGGCATTTTGAATTTTTTTAAAAAGGAGAACAGAGTAAAATATTTGAAAGTTATGTCTATAAAATATTTACAATTACTGGTTCTGTCAAAAAAGTGTTGCAACTTTTAGGCTATTTGATACTTTTTAAAAGTACCCTTTAAGTTTAAGATGACTGTGCCATGGATGTTCATCATACCTTTGAAAATTGAAAATTTTATGGTTCTCAAAACTTTGTTTCAGACCTGTAAACAGCATTGAAAAAAAGCAAGGAAGTTACTCTATTTTGCAATGTGATAGAGTAAAGAAAGAGGTCTGTGTGAAGGAGCGGCATGGAATCAACCCATCCACCAAAGCTTACACATTTGATCATGTATTCCCACCTGACTGTGAGCAAATTGATGTGTACAAAGCTGTGGTCAAGCCAGTGGTGGAGGAAGTCCTCAATGGCTACAACTGCACTATATTTGCGTATGTTTAAGTTACTGGTTATATTTTTTGTTCAGGACAAAAATATGTTGCATAGCGCATGACCTGAACATGTATGGTCATTTACAGTTGAAACATAAATATATATGAGAATGCTAAAAAAAATTCTTGGGGAAATGTTAATAATTTGCACCTAGAATTTTGACATTTAACTTTATGCTAGTTTGCAATTTATGACTTTTAAAATAAATTGTGTAGAGAAGGGAATTGGACTGTAGTAATGATAAAGACCCTTTTAGTACCTGTTTGGAATTCTTTTTATTCTTCTTTAGATATGGCCAAACAGGAACAGGGAAAACATTCACAATGGAAGGTGAAAGAAGTCCAGACCCGTCAACCACATGGGAAAACGATCCTCTTAGTGGAATTATCCCCAGAGCGCTTCATCAGATATTCGAAGATCTTCAAAATCAGGTTCGCTTGTATTGCAAGAAATAAATGTGAAAGACCAAAATACAATCTATTTTTCAGTTTAGCATTTCTTTTGTTTGGATGAAAAGACTTTTTGCCTCACATTTGGCTTAAATGTTACTTAAGAAAAGAAAAAGTCCATCTGAGAAACCTGACATTACTTTCATTTCTTCTCATTCAAATTGCAAGCACTCTGATTTTGCCAGTACTTAATTGTTTATTTTGTTGTTGCTTTTTTATTTTTTATGAATGGACTTGGCAAATTGTTCTCCGTTTTATATCTGTAATTTTCTCTGCAACTAAATGGATCTCCTTAACACAAGCTCGTAGCACTTCACCTAAAGTGTTAAAGGTTTCTCCTAAAAAAATATTGATGTTAGCAGGACTCGCCTTAGACTCTTCTTAAATAAACTGAGCTTTCAGACAATTGCCAATGAATTTGTATTCCCATCACATGTATTCAGATTTTTTTCATTCATTGCTACCAACTAATACTGCTTAAGTCTTGTTGTTTGAAAAAAATAAGATATGTGGTAAAAGTTAACACACAAAAGACAATCAGATTTTTAGATCAGGATTAAGAAAATTTGAAATAGGCAAGGAGTTAACAGCATATAGTTATAGCTAAGAACACTTATTCCAAATAGCTCAATATGTAATTGTGAAGAGTATAATGCCTTGAGTAAAAAATAATCAAGGGAATTTGTTAAACATTTTGAACTTCCTCAACATGTATGGCATGATGATGTTGGAAATTTAGTGAATATCTTTTTTTTAGAACAAGTCTTATTGAGGTGAAATTTCTCTTAACAATTCATCTATCTTGTCTGATTTATTTAATTTTGCAGTCAGATGTTGAGTTTTCTGTGAGAGTTTCATTTTTGGAGCTTTACAATGAAGAGCTCTTTGATCTTCTTGGATCAAGTGTCGATCCTTTAAGGCTGCGAATATATGAAGACAACACCAAGAAGGTAAGATTGAAAAGAATTTAGAATTCATTTTGTCCGGACAGATTTAATCACTGTATCTGAGAACAAATCTCTGTTGTTAATTCTAATGTGCAGTTTGTGTTATAGACTCAGAACAGCTATTAATTTTAAACTTCCACTGCTCATTTAGTTTATAAAGTTAAAAGGTGACTTAATGTCATATGAGTTATAGAAATGAACAAATATTTATTAATGTTTGTGCTAAATTAAAAAAAAATGAAAGGAAAAAAATTGAATGGCTTATTTTATGTTCGTGATGGAAAGAGGAATTGAATTTGCATAAATAATCTACTTAATTTGAATAAGCCAAGCTGTAAGTAAGTGTTTAATTTTTTTAAGGACAAAATTTCATGATTATGATGAATCAGGACTATGAACATATAATCCATAAATTATCCCTCTCTTCATCTTAACTCCTGTGCTTCTGCTTGTTTCCCCTTCATTGGTTTTAAGTTAATTTAAACATGCTATTTTTAACATTTTTAAATTTTTGTTTTGATTAAATTGTGGTATTTTATTGGAAAAACTTCTTATATATGTGGTATGGTTAAGTTCTTTGTATTGTACATTAAATTATACTTTAGATTTTGATCATATTGTTTATGACAGCTTTGAATTAAATCATGAATTTATTTTTAACTTATCAACAGGGCTCAGTCATAATCTCTGGCCTCGAGGAAGTAGTTGTTCGCACCAAAGATGAAGTCTTTGAAATTTTGCATCGTGGGACAGCAAAAAGACAAACAGCAGCTACCCTAATGAATGCTGTGTCAAGGTCTCAATGTTTTTTTTTTTTTAACTATTTATATGAAATGTAGAATGTTCTTTAAATGTAACTTACGACAGACAACATGCCAAATATAACAAGATCCTTTCTGCCCAAGGGTTTGGAAGGAAAAAAAAAGGGTAAATCTTAAAGTGAATGTTTTTGTTTTTTTTTTAAATACATAATGAAGACTTGTTTTTACTGAAATGACTGGTAATATTGAAACCCAAAATGGGGAGCCCACAGAATCAGGAACCCAGAGGTGCAGATTTTAGGAAAAAACGGATTTCACCTAATTTTATTTTTTTAGATTTGGGGGGGGGGGGGGTCAGAAAGGCAGGGATGGGGAGGAGAGGGAACTCTGATAATATTAAGAAAAGCTATAATTTTTCTCTGTAATTTTCTGCTCCTGCAAAACTCAGAAAATATCAACTGAAAAATGTTCTATATAACCCCAAACAATTCAATAGTTGCTCTTTTTTTTTCATAAGTGGAGGATGTGTATGCCAATATTTTATAGATATCAAGGTTATAAATAAATGGCTGTTAGCAAATGATAAAGGGGTTTCAAAGTTTGATATTTGTGTTCCATATAATTATTTGAAAAATCCACTCTCTTATTGTTTGCTATCAATTGAAAAGGAAATACTTTAATTTTTCAATACTTTGGAATCATGGACTGACGTGAAAATCTAGACTAAAGATACGTAGATGTGTATCTGGTAATGTCCTTAGTCACTCAAATTTTATCTGCCAAGGGTTTCTAGATTAGAATTATAAAGCTTAAATTAATGTTATACAGAATAGTATACATCTTGCTGTCAGATATAACAAGCTTTGAACAGATATAAAGATTACCTAAAATGTTCTTTGTTTTCATTTGACAATCACATAATCTGATTTGTGAAATATCACACACTTGACTCTAACCATGTGAGGGTGATGACTGATCAATTTCTATAACACCCTTTTTCGGATTAAAATAAAATGAGGCAGTTTTGAGAGCTAAAATGGTAGTGTGATTGTGTTTTCTTACTTGAAATGGTTCTATACTTTATCTCTCATGGTACATTTCCACCCTTAGATGACATAAATTTGGAATTTCCTAACAAGCTGCTGAGATTTTGTGTTGAGCTTGTTTGATCTGGTATATGTTAAAACATTAAAGAGCTTTGAAACATCATCTGAGCCCGAATGGTCTAATTGTTTTTAAAATCATTCTAGCTAAAAAAAGAATGTACACACTCAAGTATTTTTTCTTTTTTTAAGTGACAAATTAACTTAACTTTTACTTCTTAGTCCAACCTCTAGTCAGGACTTTTTATAATCAGGAATTCTCATAAATAGATCTTAATTTTTTAACCCCAGGCAGTCAGATTTTTAAGACCTTGGGGTTCACATGAAGATATCATTGCTGAAGCTGTTTAAGGTTTAGTGTTTTTACACACAGCTTTCAGAGTTTTGTGGTATGAATGAAGATGTATTTAAACAGGTTTCTTCTTTGTTTCAAAGTGATTTCATTATTGTTTACATTAATACATGTATTTAAAGTCTGCTGTTGACTCATCATTTATATGTTCTAACTCTGCAGCCGATCTCATTCAGTCTTCTCTGTGACTATTCATATCAAGGAGAACACTGTGGATGGAGAAGAACTTTTAAAGACAGGAAAACTTTATCTAGTAAGTATCCACTTTTATTGGCATTTCATTTTGATTTTGCTCAATTTCTACAATAAATTTCATTCAAACCTGCCAACTGGTAGGTAAGAATAAGGATGAGGTGTGGATATAACCTCTGTCACTTTGCTAAACCATAACAGTAATCTTGTACCCGAAAGGAAAGCATTGGACTTTATGCTTCCACTATCATAATCTGGATATAGAGGGGAGCAACCAAGGAGACATGAGAGAATCTTGCACTGTGACTGGTAGTGCTACTCTGAGATGTTGATTGCATCAGTTTTCTGTGCCAGACCAAGCATTGAAATGTCAATCCCCATAATGACATTATGTAAATGCTGATATTGATACTGACTAGTGTCAACCTCAGAGGTGCTTAAGGTCCCTGAAAATTCAGGAAACTCCTGAATTTGTTGTTGTATCCCAGAAACCTGGATTTACCTGCAAAATCCCAGATTTTTTCGTTTTTTTTCAACATTTAGACTGACCCAAAGCAAACAATTATTATTTTTTGTTTTTGTTTCAGGATTAGCATGACCAACAATCCTACAAAAAAATATATTTCTACTATGAGAACGACATTTTATCGTCATCGAGTATCAACCTGTGTGAAAGTATAGAACTAGGTGATATATAGTATATAGATAATAAGTATTTTTGTTTATTATTTTCATTTTCAGTTCCAATATCGAGATTTGTATTATAGTTGAAACTATCCAAAATATCAGCCTCATCGAGCTGTTCTATTTGTTTACTTTATCGAACATTTGTCCGGAAAACATCGTTTCTCTCCATCTTCACACCCAGACCTCGCCGTTATGTCCAACAAAGAGCCATTCTGATTTTTTCATCTGACAATAGTTATGCGACTAGGCAGTTTCTTTCGAATACTAAGATTGATTGGGAAATTCTAAATACTGTACCGGTAGAGCTAGATCTAGATAGATTATCAAACCGTGCATGACATGTGACTATTAAAGTATGTGACTTTCATTTTTTATTTTTTTTTTTTGCTAGAAGAAAAAAGAGGTGATTTTGATTCCAAGGCATTATAATTATAAGTCTAGATCTAAATGTTAGTTTATAGTTTTCTCTTTTACACAGCCAGAGAGTGCCTAGTGAGACGTTCTAGACCTAATGGATATTTATCATATTCAGCTCAAATGTCTTTTTAAAAGAAAAGATAAAGATAAGGAGAGCAGCGCTCAATATTTAAGCCAGAATATAGGCCTTTGTATATACTCTGATGAGTAAGTTTTTATGGCGCCTCGGTTGAGACAACGAAATACATCTACAGAAAGTAGTAACAAGTAACATTTGGGGGACGCAGATATAGGTGAGCTACAACAGGCAACCTCTTAATTTGAGCACAGGAAAGAAAACAACGAAAAAATGAGCTCAATCAGAAATAAAAAAAATGCTCCACAATCATGGTTCTTTGGACAATCCAATTTTACTAAAATTGTCTAGTTCTCATTCCTGGTATTATTATTCCTTTTTTTACTTAAGTCCTAGCTTATTTGTTTTCAACAGCTGTATGGCTGATTTTATCAGCGCTTTAAGTGAAATAAGCAAAAATTGATGTGATCTTTTTAAAATCCTCCTAGTTGCACTTTGTCCCTGATTTTGGTGAGTGGTTTCCTTGAAGAGCATTGAGGCAGGCACCTCTGTAATCTGATTTTGCTGTAAATTGGCAGATATCTTTAATTTACACTTTGTAAAAAAAAATAGCTTTCGTTACTCTTTCATTTTCTGTATTTGAGAATTAAAACTGAGGAAAAAATCCTACTATATTTTCTTCTTAGAATGATGTCTCATTACTCATGATTGCAGTGTATCCATCAAATCATTTTTCTGCAAAATCAAATGTGTCTGGAATTTGAAATTATTGCGAGACAATATTTACAATAGCAGACGTCTTTTTGCAACGATATTTTTTAATAAGACCAATCAAGAAGGTTTGAAAGAAATAATAAATAAAATGAGTGGAAATGAATGAGCAAAAAATTGAACATAGAGAAAAAAGATCTTCTTTGAGATATCTTTTTTCTTTTTTTCAGGTTGATTTGGCAGGCTCTGAGAACATAGGTAGATCAGGAGCTGTAGACAAAAGAGCAAGAGAAGCTGGTATGTATTATTGGGATTTTTATTCAAATATATTTATTATTTATTGTGTATTGTTATTAACAATTTGTGCATTACCACTTTTTCTGTACAAAGATTTAATTTTTTCCCCCTTGTGTCAGATGTTTACAAACCATACAAACAATGTAATTAAATATGATGACCATCATCCAATGGAAAAAGCGTGCTTTTTTTTTCATTCATTTGGTTTCAACAGAGAATAATTTACACAAGCTAAAAGAAAAGCTTCTTTTCTGGAATGGAAATTTGCTAAATCTCAAATTCAATTTCACTTTTATTATTTGTGCCAAATTTGATAATCGTTTTTTCCTTACTTTTATTTTTGAACATTTTTAATCTCCTTTACTTATAGCTATTACCAAGGGGTGTCACAAGTTAACAACAAAATTTTTCAGAAAATGTTTGAAATCAATGGGTAAGAAAAGTGTTGTTTTTTTTGGGGTGGAAAGGGGGAGCTGGAAAATTAAAGAAGATGTTACATGTTTAGAAAAAAAACTTTTTTGAAACTCAATTATCACTTTTTGAAAGGTAATATCAACCAATCCCTTCTGACCCTTGGACGAGTGATTACTGCCCTTGTTGAACATGCTCCTCATGTACCATACAGGTAAAACATTTTTAATTGATTTTTTTTTAATGTAAAATTATGAAGATAATGAACTAAAATGACTTCATTAGTTTAACAGCCCTTCTTGATTAAAATGTACTATTTCATCTCAAAATAATTTTATAGAGATCAGAGTGTTTCATCCTTTTTTGGTGGATGCTTCAAGTAGACATAAAGGCTTATTTTTCGAAATTTGAATCCAAATATACATTTTAAGAAGTTGGGAAAATATTGTTTTGACAAAAATATTTAAGAAGAGCTATGAGTTGCAGAAAATGATGAATCTGAAACTGATGATTAAAACAAAGTGACTACCTTTAATTAGGCAATACCAGTAAAACCCATTTCTGATCAATATTTCATTATATTAGTCTCAGAGATGCCACTTTTCTGTCAATCGCTGGAACTCCAGCAATTTTAATATTTCGGATATATGTAAGTACCACAAACTATCCGCCTGCGGCTGTTGAAAAAGTCGGCAGTGGGTTGATATTGCTGAAAGTTTCGGATTTTTGCTGCGCTGCTGTATAAAAAAAACCTATATATTTAGAAATAAAATTTATATCCACTTAATCTTTATTTTAACCTCTTTTAAGACATCAAATTGTAAAGTAATTTGTAAGTATCATTTATTCTATTTATTGGCAAAGATAATGTGTAAGTAGTAGTCTTCACCGCTCCCGCCGGTAAAAACGCGATCTTTTTCAATCTTTGTTTACATTTTTTGCCCTTTGCCGCAATGCAGCAATTTTGGAACTATTTTGACTAATGAAAAATGCGAACTTTCATCTTTTGTTTCATATCCTTTGCGCATTAGGAGTGAAAGGCACTGAAATCTCGAGGGAAAAAAAAAGCCATGTAACTAAAAAATGAATCCATGTTTGGTATGGCTGAGTAGCCCATTCATTTTTCTTTCAACATAGAAAGTTTCATGAAAAAATAGCGCATGCCATCAAAGTTTAAACACACCCTATAAACGGACGCTGAAATGACTGTAGAGAAAAAAAATGGAGGGTGAGTTCACTCAGGCTGCCAGTGCTGGCAATCCAGTGCCTGAAAACACAAGATGCAGAGATTCTTGTGGAAATTAAAGACTTTTACATTAACAAAGCAACATATAGGTGAGTATTTACAGCAAATTAGTTCGTCAGAATAATATTAATTTTTTTTCCATCTAAAACAAAATCTAGATTCCTGTATCTTGGCTAGGCCATAGGAGAGCTTTGGACAAATCTGAGGTTACTTCAAAGGCTGATGATCCAAATGAAGATCTAATTTTTTTCAAAGGATTTCTAACATTACTAACTATAAAGTCATAAAGTAAAAACCTCTTTTTGAACTCTATTATATAGACCTGCATGCGTGCCGACAATTGTCGGATTTCTGACAATCACGGCCGTTCAGCAAATTTTTACGGCCAAAACACCATTAACATCAAATTGTCGGCGAGTCAGCAATCCGCCACTCTAACAGCGGCTAGCAGTTAAAACGCCGACAGTCGCTTTTCAAAACTGCCGACAATTGTCGGCACATTCAGTCCCACTGCCGACAATATTGTCGGCACTTTATTTTTAGCTCGCTTGCGTATCATCGGGAAACTCCGGTATGAGAGAAGCTCCCCACTGTCAGAAAACCAAGAAGTGTATGAAGTCCAAATTTAAATCGAGCATGCATACTGTTGCAGTTCGACCTCTTTCAGTTTTTGTTTCCCTTGTTTTTGCTCTTTGTTTCTCGTGGTTTCGCTCGGGCGGCTGCCAATCCACATTGATTTAACTTTAGTTTACTTGAAGTCTGATTCGTTTCTTCATTCGAAAGCAATTTAGGAACTCGCTTTCTGAAATTTCTGGATTTATCGTCGTGTGGATCTATTTGGAACAATATTAAGCCTATTCTACTGTGTAGATCTAGATCTAGAATCTACCTCCTTGTACATTAGTCATGCTGGAACATTTCTTACAACGCTCATCGGATCTGAAGGTAGTGGAGAGTGGTGTTCGAAATAAGTTCACATGGACTTGATTGGAAGAAAAAGAGGCCAACAACGATTTTCTTTCTGAGATTGATATATTTTTTTTTAGTATCATGCGAAACTCGACCTCACAGGAATATGTGCAGTGGTAGAATATTAATTTTATTATGACACCGCACTTTTCTCTTCCAAGGTCAACATTTCTTGGCAAAAGGGGAAAATTGGTGCGGACTTATTAATTTTTGTTTTTATTGCTAATGCTGTTGTTGTTTAAAATCTTATTTGGCAGCTTAGTTGAGTAAAAATAGAGTCCTTTTTTTACGTGGTTTGTTTTTTTAATATAGAAGTAAAAGATTAAAGTGCACATTTCAAACCATCGAAAAAGCCGAGGAGGTTTGAAAGTGATACCGAATGAAAAACAGAACTAGAAAAATGCTTTTGGCCCTACCTTATATGGGCTTGAAACTATGGTATGCATGCACAACAGACATTAGATCTCAGTGTTGCGTACAGGCCATGTCACCCAGCGCCAATGAAACAAAACAAAACCCGCAGAGCTAATAGTATAATATATTTCCTTCCCTTAATTTTCTTTTTATTATCCTTTAATCTGGGTTGCTTGTGGTGGGTTCCGGTTGGTTGGGGTAAGTAACTTTTTTTTTATTTTGAGACCGAGTCAAGATCCGGCATTGTGATGGGTGCGAAAAAGTTCAGACAATTTGGTTAGGGTTCACATGCAGGTCTAATTATAAGTTCAAGTTTGTAGAGGTAATAAAAACTTCATTTTAGAGATACAAAGGCAAGGGTTTTCGTGATTCTATTTATAGTTACACCCTAATTGTCAGTTTGGTTTATGCCCATCTAGAGAGCAAACGATGCTTTGAGGTCAAGGCCAAATAGAAGCCTTGGTAATTTTTGTTTAAGGGTAGGTCCTAAAAATAGCCTTCTTGTTTGTATGGCCTCCTTGCACCATATATCTTTTAAATTTGTATTAGTTTTTTTTTTATTAAGTTACTGTTCTAGTTAGATCTAGACTGGATTGAAATTGTATAGATTTATTTATCAAACCTAAGTTCAGCTAGAGTAAAATGGAGACTTGGATTTAGTTTTATTATGTTGAATAATATTAAAGAATGCTATAGTATGAAATGTTTATCTAGTCTCGTATTGGCTCTGGCCTTCATTAACTCATTACATTAATTTATTAAGTATTGCAGATGACTCAATTTACCAAGACATGCGGAGCCATTTCTTCATGACTGGAAAGGGATGTTGCCCAAAGCTTCCAAATGCAAACCTCACCAATAACCTGTGAAAAAATAAATGTCGTGAGGAATGGTTGTTGGCTTTTTGTTCTTTAAGGGGGAAATTTTCAAAGTTCACAAGTTCTTGGGGCAATCGTTTTAACAATCTGTTTGAAAATGCCTTAGCTCTTATCCATCACCATGATGATGTCTTATCCTTTTTGGTTGACCATTGCTCACTTTCAAACTAAATAGCATCATAGTTGATTTGAAGGATTTTTAAATTTTAAACATAATTGCTGCTATGTCTTGTTTCCATTTTTTCTTCACTGCTCCTTATTGGAGCCTGATGATCAGTTCTGTTTCATATGAGCAATTTCCTGAGTATGTTACTAAAATGAAGAAAATTCTTGAGGCTTGGTCAGGTCTTATCTTGCAACTAAATGATCTTGTCTCAGCTTTTGATAATTTCCTCTCAGATAGAAGAGGCACCTCTGAATTTATAGCAATTCCGTCTGAAGCTGACTAGGACAAAGTTCTATCTGCATTCTCTAGCATTTCAAGCAAATGTTTTGAGGTACTTCAAAGGCAGCTGAAAAATTTTTTAAATAGTGAAATTTTCTCAGGAACTTTATGTGATTAGGTTTAGTCTGTTTTGAACACCTGCCCTCTTACAAATTTGGTGGGGGAAAGGATGTTTGGGGACTTAGATTTTGACATGGTTAAGAGGCGGCATGCCTCAACCCATCTGCATAGCACCATGAGCATGTGGCAGCATTATAGAGCTTCAAATTGGCTAGGGAAGCAAAATAGAATTGAATTAAGAAAACTTTTGTCTGTTGAAAGAACATATTGTGGTGGCTGGAGACAAAAGACAAAGATATGAGAAGGCTGTAAAAGCTGTAATTAAGCAGAGATTAGAAGATAACAACAGGAAGAAAGAATAGAAAGAGGCTGAAATAGCAGAGAAGAGATTAGAATTGTATAACAATTATCAACCATGGTGGTTTTTGCTCTAGCAAATCAGATGTAGATAAAATTTACAAAGGTCCTAATGTTGTTCAAAACTTGAAAGCTCAGCTTAAGTACAGGAAAATTGTGTTCGATGAAAAAAATATAAAACTTTCAGGTACTAAAAACAACTGTACAGCAGACTTCTAGAGTGTTTAGGATTTTCTGATTCCCCTAGAGTTTGAAACATGTCGAATTGTGATAACATATAATGTTATTGAGAATCTGCAGTCATGTCATAAATATTTAATTGATTGATTATAAACATTTACAAGATCAATAATTAAAAAAAAATGAATAATAAGATTTTTTTTTATATTGCATTTCTATCTCATATAAATAATTGTTCTTCATGCGGAGAAGTGAGCTTAAAATTACGTTATTAATATATATTGTGGATTAAAGTATTGAATTGATCCTTCCAAAATTGTATTTTTGGAATCAGCATCCAAAGAAAAACATCAACGGTGCAAGTTTTAAATTTGTAGCATGATTACTTTTGATTTTGTGAGTTAGAAACTGTTTCAATCAATGTAATTTGCCAAATGTCAAATTGGTTTTACATTATCCTACATGACATGGGCTAAAGTGTTTAATTGAGCCTTCCAAAAGTTGTATTTTTGGAATTAGCATCTGAAAAAACACAAATGGTGCAAGTTTTAATATTGTACCATGATTACTTAATATTTTATGAGTTAAAAACAGTTTCGATCAATGTAATTTGCCAAACGTCAAAATTCACTCTGGGCCCACTTTTTAGACGACTAATAATAAAGTTCTGTGCAGTTCACACCTCCTCAAAAAATTAGATGTGCTGTTTGGAATGTTTTCCATATGGAAATGTAATATTAATGACTCTAGATAAACAATATTGTTAAATATGTGTCCTCAAATATAACGGTTTTTCGGGGGGTTTTTGTGTTAAACATGTCAAACTTTGTAAATTTATTACATTTTTAAATGTCCATTGCATTTTTGTGTCCATAGATGCGCCTTCCAAACTTGCTGTGAGTTTTTGCAGCATAACTGACTTTGGGTTAAATGATTGTTGCATTGTTTGTAATAAAAATGGATTTGTTATGTAACTACAAAAACGGCTTTTTATTTAATTTGTTGAATTTTCAAAATTTTTTAGTTTTCGTAAACTGAAAATGTCGATAATTTTTTTTCTTGTCCTATTTGTATAACTTTTTTTTAACTTCATGTTTTCCAAAGATCTATTCAAATATATTGGTTTCCATAGTCTAAGTTACATTTAAAAAATCAGTTTGAGGTACCTAATATATGCGTGCAGGTGTGTGTGGGGAGGGGGGTGAAAAAAGTTCTGGCAAAATTTTCAGACTTGTGTGGCATCTCTGCAGTCTACAGGTGTCAGCTATAGCAACAAAGCTTTTTATTGCTGTACTCAAGGATGCTTTGCAATGTTTTTTACTTACCTTGGCACTGAATATTTTGAGTTTTTCTGACAACTGCAAAAATTCAGACCATATTTGGAATTTAATTTTTCCCTTAGTTCAGCATCATTGTGAGAATTCAGTACGTTTTTTTTCTTAAATCAAGTATATACCAAAACGGATCTAAAGCAAACTTTTCTTGAAATTACTATTATATCATAGAATAGTTCTTGGACAAGAAGCAGAAAATAAAGTTTTTACATATCCTCTTCCTAATTACTCCAATTCATGTAGCGTTTATTAAGAATAAATATCTAACAGTAAGGCTCGTTTATTTTGTGCCATACACAAATACATTATTTTATCCACTGGAAGGTGTCATTTTGATAGTAAATATTTTAAAACCGGAAACCTGGAATTTTTGTATAAGCACTCTTGCCTTTTCACAGAGAAAGTAAACTGACCAGACTCCTTCAAGACTCTCTGGGAGGTAGAACTAAAACTTCTATTATAGCTACCATCTCTCCTGCTTCATGCAATCTTGAGGTAATTTAAAACTTACTATTAAGTGATTCTTGGAATGATAAAATTAAAATTACTGAAATTCTTAAAACTACAACTTTCAGTAGAAAGTTCGGTTAGTGAGTCTTAATTCAGTTGAAAATCTGTGTCAGTGATTGTCAGCATCCCCCCCCCTCCCCTCTTTTTTTTTTTTTTGTAAATCAAAAATTTCTGTATACAAGGTGATGCCATCAACTTACCATTCAGTTGCTTCACCATTCAGCTCCAGGGGAACCATTCTCTTTGCAATACTTTTTGTTTACACTGATAAGTGATTCCTTAGAGTGGAAAGTGCAGTTTGTAAAGTTTTTACCACTTGGGGCTTTAACTTAAACTTAAATTTTAATAGTTTAGATCCTCGAGATGTGGACATTTGAAATATTTCTTTTAATTAGAATACAAATTTACACATGCTATAAAGGAAATCTTTATATCTAACAGAAAGTTTTTTCCACTTATATTTGCTCTGCTTTAAAAAACCAGGAGACACTCAGCACTCTGGACTATGCTTTCAGAGCTAAAAATATCACAAATAGACCAGAAGTAAACCAAAAGCTTACTAAAAAGGCTTTGCTTAAGGTAAGTATTATGTGACGAATGGATATATATATATATATTTTTTTTTTTTGAAAAAGAAGTTTCCTGAGGCTGGCGAGACTACAATTGCAAGCCCTGGCTTTATTTTTTGTTTTGTAGTTCTTCATCAATATCCATGAATACTTAAAAAATTTGTATATAGGCCTTTCTTATAAATTTATCTCACCTATTTTGTTCTAGCACTGCACTAGTCCTCTTTTCAATAAATCCCTAGTATTTGCAATAGAAATTTTTTTTCTCTCTACAGTCAAGCATGGGTTCCTTGATTTCAGTGGGAAAATTATGTCCCAAACACGCCTGATTCAGATTCAGATTAAAAAAAAAAAACAACTGAAAAGTTTTACTCTTCCTCAATTTCATCATTATTTACAGGGTATAAAGTTTATTTAATCTGGTCTTGGATTGTTAAATGTCTATGGTCCTAAATTAAGGGCCATAACTGGACTGAAGATGATTCTATGAATCATAGTTATTATTGCAAACTATTCAGATGAGGCGACAAAAGATGAGACCTTGTTTGACCAAATTCTTTGATCACCAAACTTTACTTTATGAAGGCTTGTAATTAGCCTAAGAACCAATTACAAATTTTCATACCCTCTTACGCATCTGATATTTTAAAAGGATAAGTTCTGCACTGATTACTTTATTGAAAGGTTTAATTTATTTCCACCTCAAACATTTCCTATATTTTACAAAACAAATATAAATTGTCTAGTCTGTTTAGTGAGCTGATAAAGAGGGGAACAAGTTTTGGATTGTTTATATAACAAATTAAAAATAAAATGGTGTAAATATTTTGAAAAAATATCTTGGATCAACATGTCTTCTGATCTTGTAATCAGCTTTTACTAAAAGATGATATTTGTGTGTTGGCAGGAATTCGGTGAAGAGATTGAGCGCCTTCGCAGAGATTTGCAAGCTTGTAGGGAGAAAAATGGCATCTATGTTGCAGAAGAAAATTATGTGTATGTGTTGAAATAATTTTTTCGCACAAACTCGTGGCTGTTTTTGTTATACAAACAAATGCAAACGCTACTTAAAATTATAAAAAGATTATTCCTCATGATAATTCATCATTACTCACCTAATAAGAACAATAATTATTAAATTTACATTATTGAAGTGCATTTTGACTATTTAAGTTTTTATCCTTTGGGGCTTAAACTTAAAAAGTCTAAACATTATTTCTTTGTAAAATACTTTTTATGTGCAATAATGACTTGAATGAGTAAAAAAAAAAATTTTAACTTAAATTTAGTACAGAATTTTTAAAAATTTTTTATTGAAAACATTATCACTTACATGCTGGTAGTGCTAGTGAATCATAAATCGGAAAGGTTCTAAAGTGTACGTTTCATTGAATTGAATATTATTTTACAAGTGATAGCAAAAGAAAGTAAAGAAGTTTGAAAAAAAAAATGTCTCAAGACAGTGTATTAAACTAAATAGAGCTAAACTTTTTTTTTTTTTAATTTTAGCTAAATTTGTCTAAACAACTCAAGATTAAATTTTTTCATGCTCATATCAGTCTGATTCATAGTAACATATGTCCCAATCTGGCAAGATTAGGTCTTGGGAATCATTTTAAGTATTACCTACTAAACTGCAACTTTTATGTCAAATATTGCTATATTTCTGCATTCAGGGCCATGCAAAACAAATTGATTCAACAGGAGGGAGATATTCAGGAGATGGAGGACAAAATTGCCACATTGACTACGGAAATGAAAACTGTAAGTAATCTATTTTATCATCTTTCTGCTTATTAAAGAAAGAACACAAAATATGGTAATTTTGTCAATGATTTTTCTCATTCAAGGTGTTATAGATGAAGAGACATATAATACACTATTCTCCTGTCAATGCACGAAGAGACATGATTGCAGAAAAGTCTTAAAAGAAAGCAGCGACTTGTGCTCCAGGAGATATGTTGAGTTTTAAAAAGTTACTTATCAGAAGTTAAGCCTTCATGGCAATTTAATCACAACTGAGTTACAAGCACAATTACTAATGCAAATGAACAGATAGGAAAGCAAGCTTCACAACATTAAAAGCTGAATCTCCTCTGGAGCTGCTCACAGATCATTTTACACCATTTGTGTATAATCTTGAGACATTTATGTTTTTGTTTATTTCATCAAGAAAAAAAAACAAACCAACATTGGGTGCTTATTTTCTTTACGTAATTTTTATTTAGTTTGTACCTACATTGAAGCTGATCACTGGTCATGACAGCTTCTTTGGTAAATGAGCATTCTCAAGAGATCAACAGTAGCCTAGTTGGATGATTTCATACACGTTTTTTTTTTTCAATTTCAAAAAGATTTTCTAATAAAAATGATAGTGTATTCTTCCAAGCACATCTTGAGGAGATAACAAATATAGTTTGGCATACCTTTAAAAAAAAATAATTCAATTCTATTCAGTTTTTTATTGACTCAGTTACCATTTCGTCACTAAAAAAGTCAATTAAAATACTGGTGTTTTTGAGTGGTTGTTTTAAAACCCATATTTTTTTTTTTCATTTTTTTTGTGACATAGTAGCTTTTCACTTAAAAAACGGAACAGAGAGCACAATTCCTTTTAAATCCAATTTTTAATATGTGCTTCTGGACTTTATGCTATTTGTCATTTAGAGGCCTATTATTAAAGCAGAACAGATCAGCTGTCATAAAAGCCCAGCTAGCTTGCCACACGCTTGTACAGAGAAGAGTGCTAAAAATGGAATGCACTTTCCTACAATAAACTGGATGAATGCAAACTCTTAAATCTGATTGTGTCTCTGAAAACAAACTAGGTAGTTTCATGTCATACTATAACGTCCAGAATATACTTCATTCCTTGTTTACTTTCACTTTCTGGACTAAACCATTGTTGTCAAGATAACTGGAAATGACATCTTTCTTCCCATAAAACCTTTATTCTACACTAGTCTCAATAATCAAAGGGGCCATTCATTTCCATTTCTGTCATCACCATCATAGGATAATAATCACAAAAAAAAAAGTTGCTGACCATAACGTCCAGAAGCATTTAAGGCCCCATATAAATCTGAACAGACGTTTTGGACGCTTTAGTTTCAAGTATTTGTTTCAAAAGATTTAATCATTTTATTTTTGAGATAAACCTAAGCATGTTGGCAACAAATACTAAAGCCTAGGCATTAAAATGGTTCTTCCGACGCTATGATGACGCAAATAGGTCCATTACTACGGTTTCTTATGGGCTTTTAAAGTCTAATTTCAACTATTTCTTAATTCTAGGGTGGAAAAAGTTTTTAACGTATTTTCAGGTTGATTATTATTTACAACGTGGCAACTGATGTAGATCTATGTTTTTCACAATATTCCTGGTGCTACAATGACAAAAAATTATGTCACTGTAACATCTGGAAGAACAAAATGTTCACAGATTGGTTTGTTGAATCTTTACCAACACTGTAGACACTCTAGACTAGCTCTTGATGAGGAACCAACAATGGAAGCAGATTACATTGAAGTCTAAGTCTATTTAAAAGCTGCAAACATAAAATTCTGGAACAAATTCTTCCCAACTAAGTCTTTATCAATACTGTCGATCCATTAGACTCTAGCTTTTGATGAGGAATCAAAATGCAGCCAACTTGCACAGAATGTTAAATAAGTTTAAAAGCTCCAGACACAAAATTCTGGAACAAGTTCTTCCCGATGTTGCAATGACAAAAATTGAAATCCATTTCACCATTAACTATGAGTCTTGCCATTCAATTATCATATTTTAATGACTGATAAAATCTATTTTCTTCCTCAAAGTAATAATGGTATGATTTTTGCTAAACTTCAATCGTTTTATGTCATCAGTAATGTTGGGAAGATCAATTTGTATTGATGAAAACCAGTATATAAGACTATTTCTGTTTCCATCTTCAACTGTTCTTCAATCCTGAGTTGATTGGTGCTTACCTTTATGTTTGATAGTTATTTTCAAAAATTTGTTATCTAACAAGTTCTTCACAATTTTCCAGATATTACAATGACAGAAAATTGTGTCAGCGTTACATCTAGAAAGACAAAATGCTAAATGATTAATTTTTAGAACCCTTATCAACACTGTAGACATCCTAGACTGTAACTCTTGGCTGGTAATCAAATGCAGACAGCTTAAAATTAAATGTAAATAATTTTAAAAGCTGCAAACCAAAAAACTCTGGATGAAGTTTTTTTTGGATATTACAATGACACAAATAGAATCCATTTTACAATGACACAAATAGAATCCATTTACCATCATAAAATATGAGTCTTTTATACTATCTTATTTTAATGTATAATATCTATTTTTTCGCTCTAGTTATTAAGGGTATGAATTTTTCTTCAAAGTTAGCTAAATTTGAATCTTTTTGTGTCATCAGTAACGTCCAGGAGATTTTATGGGGTTGAAAACCAAGCATTACATAAGAATATTTGAAAAAAGTATGTCCAAATTTTTTTTCTCCAATAAATTTACACCTTTTGCTATGATATTGCACAATTTTGAGTCAAAGAGAGACAAAATAAATTCCATGTCTAATGAAATGCTTTAGGGTTGACCTCCTGAGAATTGCTCAAATACTATAGTCTCTAAAGAGCTTGTTTAAAGGGTGACATGTTTATTAAGATTTTTAAATAGTGGCCACAAAAGGAAACATCTAAAGAAAAGTTCAAAACAAAAGCTTTATTTTTAGGAGGAATCCTTTTATTGCAAACTTTATGGGTTTACAATGTGTTGTCACTTCATTCAAAATGTGAATAACAGCTTAAAAATGCTTAGATTGAAGGCTGAGAACTATCGAGTTTTGAGCTTGAATGTCATTCTAAATCTAGATAACCCAAATATCAATTTATTGAATATTTAAAATAGTACCAATTATAGAGGGTGTGTACATCATAGGTTGGCCAGCATGGGAATGGAAAAGAGTGATGTTTCCAGAATGTTTCAGACACATTCTGTTTTATTTTTCTGCCAGGAAGAAAATCTTTTATCCATATCTATAGGCCCTATTTATTGTAAAAAAATGAACATATTATAGAAAAAAAAAGAAAAATTATTACACAAAGTACATTGATTTTCACAATTAATTAATATATTAAATTTAGCAATGAAAAATATTAACAACACTACTATGATTTGTCAATGAATATATCTTTTCAGTTTTCTCTTGTTTTAAAAAAAAAAAAGGTTAGAGGGTAACTTTTAGATTTATTTAAAGTATAGGATAGTTCAGTAACTGTAATACTTTTGAAGGAAGTAGAGCAGAAAGATATCCAATTAATAAGCTTTTTTTGAATATATCTTTTCATTATTTCCCCCTACTTAAAATTTTGCTGATAAGGAAAATGTTAGGTCTTTCAAAATTTAAGTTAGTACAATATACTTTAATTCAAAATCGATCTTTTCATAAAATCTTTCAAAGTCTTTTTTTTTTTTTTTTTTGAAGCTATCTGATATGTTCACTGATGCAAAAGAGGAGCTAGCAGCGACAGCTGAAAATCTGGTCATTACAACAAGCAACCTTGAATCCACCACTGAAACTCTGAAGCAGACAAGGGAAGATCTAGCAATTACCATAAAGGATAGAGATGAAAAGAATTTCCTTGTAGAGGAACATGTGAAAAATGAAGGATGTCTTTATTCTGAGGCTGAAGAGGTAATTGTTTAGAGCTTCTGAAATGAAATGAGGAATGGGAATTTCAAAAGATGAATGAAATTTTTTCTAATTGCTCCCAGAAAAATGCTTTGTATTTGAATAATTTATCAAGTTACATGCATTGCCACCTACCAGTGCAGAAATATTTATACTAATTGTAACTGTGTCTGAAGTGTTTCTTGTTAAGTGTCAAAATATACTATGTTTCCAATTGTATCTGAAAACTGTCTTATTTCATAAAGCAATAAAAGCCTTTTTATAACTAAATTGAAAGGGGCGTCTATGAAGTGCATAATTATACAGTTTGTTAAAATTTTCACTTACAAGTTCTCTTACGGTGATGAAATTTATTTTATTCCTTGCAGCTTCTAACAACAGCTTCCACCACCGTATCTCATGTTGATGGATTACATGACAAAATAAGCAGGAAGACAACTGTGGAAGAGCACAATTTGAGTGCTGCACAAAGTTTCGGAAGTGACATGAACAAGAATATTTCTTCAATGCAAGCCTTACTCAAGAAATTGCAAACAGATACATTGGAGCTGAAAGAGAAAGCAAATGGTCAAATTGGTAAATATTGGGATATTTCATTTTTGTACCCACTTGCTGCCAAAAATGATTTGGTTTCAACCATAACAAGGGTCATGATAGCTGCATTCTACATTAGGGATAGTAGTCAACTGCAATAAGCTGGCTTTTTCTCAAGATAAAGGTTCTATAATTTTGTCTTAAAAAGTTTTGCTTGATCAGAAGGTAAATCCTTGATGAGGTGTCCTTTTTTCCATATGTTGAAGTAAATTGCATTCCTTCGAACTGGTTATCAGTGGAAATCCACGATTGAAAATCTGGGGATGGAAGAAAAAAATGTACCACTTTTTAGAAAATCATTAAAAAATAAACATGAAGTCTGCGGAATGGTAAACTAGACATTTTCTGTAAGCATCGCTGTCTCATTCTTTTCCCATGTTGAACACAACATTGCATGCATCTGACTAAAAATGAAGTCCCCGGAATAATAAATTCAGCATTTTCCATAAGAGTACTCTTAGTTCCTGATGCGGCTGTCTCCGACATTTCCTTGAAGCATTCTAACTTCATGAAATTTTAGAACGGTCTTGAACATTTCCGTACCACATATTTTTATCTTGGCGAAGTTTATTGTTTTGATTACACTTGGGACTGTTACTGTTATTCAGAGAGCAGGCCTAGCCTTCAAAATTGATGCAGCTGCATAGGCTTAGAGATGAAATGGGAGGGGAAAAAATAAGATCTGATATGCCTATACACGAACTATGCTGGAACCAAACTTAGGCATATACTGAAGAATACAAATTATGCCAAATCTAGCTCTGGTTCTAGGTCTTTGGCACAAACCCTATTTTTTTCCATGTTACAGAAAGCAGATATTTTTTATTCCTTCCACACCACCCTAGCCTAGTCTGAGGAAATTCAAAACTTTGATGAGACAGGGTGGGATGGCATTGATTATCTTGGGTAATTACTCATCAGCCAGTTTAAATATCACCATGCTCAGTAATGTTCAGTCAATTAAGTAGGAGTGGGCTTTCTAGCATCAAATATTTTGAAAGACAAAACCCCTTAACAGATCTCAGTAGTCATCAATTTTGAAGGCATATTATACAAGATATTCAAGCACCCTTTCCAAATAGAAAACGTTGACACAGAAACAAACTCTTATCCTGGCCGTTGCGAAAAAGATCTGGATTAAATGCAAGAAAGAAAATCTGGCCAAAAATCTACGCTCACCAAAAAGTAATTTTAGAGGGAAAAGAGAAAATTGATAAATAGCAGTTTGTCCAATCACCAAACATAAGTTAAAGAACTGGTAGCATTATAAAAGTACAAGTAATAGTTGTGGACCTAGTGTCTCATTGCATATACCTGGCCTAGTAGTGGTTCTAGACAAGCAAAGAGAACTAGAAATGATTTAAGAAGCAAAGGAAATTAACACTTATTCATTAGGCAGTAGTACTAGTGCAGTGTCACTGGTTAAGAAGCAAGATAAGTAAGATTCAAAATGGTCTCTGATGAAGCAATAATTGTTGCCGTATTTGAGTTCCAAAAAAACCTAAGCTTTCACCTACCTGGCTCTGAAAGAGAGAGAGAGAGAGGGGGGGGGGGAAGAGAGAGATTACTGAATAGAACAAGGAAAATGAGGTTCTCTACTGAGCCCTAAGCCTATGAATGGAATAATCCAAGTAGAAGTGAATTGTTCATGGCTTTGATAATTACAATGCATAGTAATTTTCATACAAAATTTGAATTTTTAAAACTACATTTTGAATTTCTCTTCTCTGGAAATAGTTTATGTTAGACATATCTGTGTGTTTTGTTTTGAACTCTAAACTAATGGTATTGTTTGAAAAAAATTTTTTGTGTCACTGTGGCGCTGATGATTTTCAATGGTTTGGAACTTTATGTGCTTTGAACCCTGCGGCTACACCACATCTCCAATTTAGCATTTTTTATTACAAAGAAGATGAATTGGATTTTTTTTGTGGCACTTTAATTTAAGCAAGAACATATATTACAAGTATAACCAAATAACTTATCTTTTTCATCATTCTTTTCTTTAGATGAAATTGTTAAACACCACAAGATAGAAATAAATTCCATTGCCAAGAGCGTGGATGATTTTCTGGAGATAACAGAGACAGAGATGGCTGCAATTGTGAAGCAGCAGAATACAGCAGAAAAAATCAGTACTGGCTGGGCAGTCTCTTTCGAGGAAAAGTTTAGGTCACTACAGGTAAATGCATTACTGTTATTCTCTCCCAAACATCTCCATTTTATCAATTAAGAAAGAATAAGTTTGACCCATATTTTTAATTATTCTATTCAAAGTATCTTTGTCAAGCCTTCTTAACCACTTTGGCTTTTTATATAACCCCTTTTCAGGAAACTGCTTCATTATCTTTTAGCAACGCAGTGCTCATGTGCAATGATCAAATTGACAAAGTTCAAGATCAATTTCAGAAGCAAAAAGATCAAATGACAGAGCTCATGTCTGCCTTGGGAAATCAGGTAAGTCTGATGTCTATTATTTGCTTTGCCTCCTCTCACTGTAAGAAAAAAAAATGATGTAGACTTTTCATGAATAAAAAAAAATTCTTTTCCTCTGGCTTAGCTGTTTGAAAGAAAAGATACCATTGATGTTAGTATTCGTAGGGCTTACATATACAAAAGTGAAACTGGAGACATCTGAGTTGACTAAGGCACATATCAGTTACATTTATTTTAAGTTGGAGTCCTGATAAAGGTAAAGAGCTTCTATTTTTCACCTTATAAATTTTGTTTTGAATGAAATATCTCTGACCATACAAATATTCCCTTATCATTTTTTTTGTCATCCTAATAGGTATAAAATATTAGACTAAAACCTCAATAAGTAAAAAAATTATTGCACATCAATGATATGCCCTGATGCCTCAAAATTAGCCTCTTATGAGTGATGAACCTAATTTTGGACAAGTGATACTTTCTTCTGTTTTAAATCGTCTATGTTTCAGTTTTTGAAGGAGAAATTTAAAGTTTTGTTTCTCACATAAATTATTTCAGTATCATATAGTCTCTCTCTCTCTCTCTCTCTCTCTTTCTCTTTTTTTCGTTTTCTCCCCCCCCCAAAAAAAAAAAAAAAATATCGGAGGAATACAATTTCTCATAAAAAAAGTGTGGATGCTTGCAATTTAAAACATTGTTCAATGAACATTTCTCCACCCCAAATTTTTGTTCATGTAAAATGAAAAAATTGTTAGAACTGTTAATTGTAGATGTTTATGAAGTGAGATAACCACTATAAAATGTTTGACTTTTCAGAGAGAACAAACCTTTGAGGCGTTGTCTAAATGTCAACATGGGCTGCTTTTAAGAATGGGAGATCTTTTTAATCAAAGTTCTCAACAAATTGCAGAACTCAAAGATCACAATGCTGAAATGAAGACATTTCTTGAAACATATATCATGGAAGAGGCAGAGATGGAAAAGGTAAAATATTGTTCCTCACCAATTATGAAATATAAGGACAACCTGAACCAAATTAAAAGCTACGAATAAGGCAATTGAGAAACAGATGTTGAAGGTATTCTTTTCCTTCATTTTCTTTTGAAAAAGGCAATCCTGTGCAAGTTTAAAATCTATTTTTCCATACTATTCTCTGTTTTCCTTCATTCATTCCAGTTGTCACTAGCTTTTCTAGTCTTTCTCATCACATAGCCAAAAAAGGTTGCCTGCCATTTATGTATTCTATTTATGAGTTATCTTGTGTCAGCTTCTCGTACACCGCGTCGCATAAGCGCTACTTTAGTTGCCGAGGCCCGCACGGTGTCAATGACCTGACCCCGTGACCTAGTTGTCAACTCAGGTAGACTTGGGCGGCTCTGTGCCTGCACGGCATTTTATGTTTTTTTCGATATTTGACTGTAATTTCTAACCACAATAATGATAATCATGTTTTATTTTAAAGTTTGCATTGAAAAATTAGTAAAACAGGCTATAGACACAAGCAAGAACGAAAACTCTAGCTCAAATACTTTTTTTATTACATGGCCATAAAAAGTACATTTATTGTAGTATATTAGAAAACAATAGAGTGATTTTTAGAAGGTCGTAACAACTAAACGCAACGTGGAATTTTTTTAAAATTTCACATATAGAACTTATCAGTTTTGAATAAAGTACTCACGAAATTTTTTTACGTTAGATGGAATACTTTTTTGCACGAGACGGATTTTTTGTACATGTCTCTGTCTTGAGCAGCTTCATATTACTCAGCTATATATAGAAATAAAGAAGGCAGTCAAGGAACGTTAGAAGCTGAGACAGACGAAGCTAGATCCAAGGATCTAAAGATGCAAGTGACTGCAAATAAAGAAATAATTAGTATAGAAATGTTTACCACAAACCTAGATTTAGCTCGAGACCGACAAATAAGAAGAAAGACGTGGAAACATTATAACAGATGGAATGAACAGGGATCGAACCTGCACCTCGATGCGGCACCCATTGCCTTGCCGAGACAAGACCAGGCGCTTAACTACTGAGCTATCCGCATCTACAAAAAAGAGATGCTCCAGGGACAGTGACTTTCATGCTGGCTTGAATAGACTAAGAAGTTGAATCGCTAAGAACTATCAAGTCCATTTAGAACATAAACAAACTAGCCTCTAACGGATCTTAGAAAGATGCACATTTGACTGAAACTGAAAGACATAAATGAATATAGAAATAAAGAAAGCAGTCAAAGAACGTTAGAGGCTGAGGCAGACGAAGCTAGATCTAAGGATTTTAAGATGCAAGTGACTGCAAATAAAGAAATAATTAGTATAGAAAAATCAACCACAAACCTAGATCTAGCTCGAGATTCTTCTGTAAGTTGTCATGTAATTGTCTATTCATGTTTGAATATCTCGTAAAGAGCTGTCATCTATAGGTGCTGTGTGGGATATAAACTTGTGAATTGTCCTGAATGCGCCATTGAGATCGTTAAAAATTATCTGTATTGTATGTGCTTTGTCTATGAGGAATAGATTGTTTGGTAAGGGTTTGTGTTTGCTTGATGATTGTTTCTGTAAGATCTGTGTAAACGTTCTTTTTCTGTTTAGGTGTTATAGCACAAAGTCTGCCTCAAATTCTGCACAAATCGTTTACACGACGTGTGTGGGGTTCAATTATAATCAGTAGAATGTTCCATATTTTCATTGACTCAACTCAGGATAATTATCTAGAACTGAATGGGAAGGAATAGAATGATGAAAACGAGCATAGACGCGCTTTGAACCCATCTAACGCAACAAAACTTATATCATTTTAATCTAGGGTTTCCGTTGTTTCAGATAAGTATTGAAAAGTGATAATCTAGCGTGTACTTTTTAATTAATTAGCAATTAAACCTAATAGGAGCGAATTCCAGGTAAAATTTTAGATAAAAACATGGACTATGAAAACGCAGTAACCACACTTACAAATATGATGATAGAAATATCAAAGTAACACCGGGTTTCAAATTAGATTTAGAAGAAACTGTTGAAAGTTGAACGATGTCTGTACTATGAGTAGTTCTGAAGATATTGTAAGTTAAAAAAGAGGAATTTTCTAATTTATTACATAAAATTCAGCAGATCTGTGCACTGGCTTGTGCAGACAGCGATTATCTGCGGTCATGGGCGGGCCTGACCCTGACAGTGATTGATGACGTTACCTGAGCCCGGCCCGCTGTAACAATACTTGAGTCGCCTAAGTTCAAACTAGCTTTCGGGCCTATCCCCCCATTGTTCAGAACTAAAATGCAGCTTTTAGGGCGAAATTCTACGCTGTGCGTAGCACTATTTTGCTTTAATTCTTTACAAGCCATGAGATTCATAGCAATTTCCAAAGGAATCACATTTCTGTTGCCTCCATTTTATTTTGTGGCTGTTTTGAAATTGTCTAGGCCTTGCATCTATACATCAGGATGGGCTCAATAAACATCTCTTCTCTTCTGTGAATGAAGATATTTTTATTACTTAGTACTGATTACCTTTTCTGGAAACTCTTTTTGCTTGCTATATTCTTGATGCAACTTCAGTGCTGTTGCATCTATTGCTTGATATTTAAGTACCCAAGTAAGGATTCCCTTGCCTGAGTTTATTCCTGTTAGAAAAAAGATGACCTGTGGACATTCATTTGTGACCATTACTTTGTCGTTTTAGCTATTGAATTCCAATTCTTTCCTTCTGCTCTCTTCTAATGTTGTTGCAAGTCTTCTTGACTCTCTGCAATTAATACAGTGTCATCAGCATATCTCAAATTGTTTACGTTGTGCCCTCGTACTTTAATTCCTGATTATCCAAGTTTGGCATAATCATTTCACTGTAGAGAGAGAAATGGTCTTGGGAAAGCACACATCCTTGTCTAACACCACGCTTTATTTTTTTTAAATGAGCTGATTTCCCCATCAACTCACATTGCCCCTGTCTTTCCCAGAACATTTTTTTATCCACTCGTTGATCTTTTCCATCCACCTTCAACTACGTTAGTTGTGTGAATACTGTGAAAATTATCATGTCCTACTCTGTCAAATACCTGGGAGCATGCCTACATACGTTTAAAAAAAAAAAAAGGCTAAAAAAAAAGACGGACAGAGAGAAAGGGACCGATCCTCATCCTCTGGCACTCTTTGATTTTAACTCCTTATAAAAAGTAAGAAATAAGAGAAACGATGGGGCAAGGTGATGCGATGCTATTACTAACCACATGCAGGCGCACACAGTGCTTGGAGCCCAAAAACATGCCTACTTTAGCACAGTTACTGGTTAGGTCTAAATCTAGCTGGCCATCAACAAGCCATTTCACTGCACTGGACTTTTTTATTTAAATAGAAATAAAGCACCAAGCTCTCGCTATCACGGAGGTTGGCATTTTCCTCTCTTTTATTTCCAGAATAATTAATAGGGCCAGCAGGAGGGATAATATGGGTATTTGAAATTTTCTCATTTGTGTGTGTGTGTGTGTGTGGGGGGGGGGGGGTTAGCTATTTATGGGTTCCACTGTGAAAAGAAGATGTGTATAGGAGTATAAATATCCTCTTATCAACAAACAATGAAATTTTGATTTTTTTAAACTCATTTATGTAGTTCCATAGAAATATTTCTAAAGCTTTCAAAATCTTGTAATCATTAGTGCTTTTGAGTAATGTTGCATGTTTTGTTCAATACTTTGTATGAATTTTTTAGTGGTTACATATTATTATGAAGGTGTACTAAATCCGTTATCTTCATCTCCAGAAACTGGCATCTATTCAGAGAGAAAAGAAAGAAAAACATGACAGACTTTTGAAACATGTGAGTAATTGTACTTTTGTACTTATAATTTTTTGGGAATATGATGAAAAGCCAATAAAAAAAAATAATTAAAAAGAAATACTCAACAAATTAAAAAAAATGTTATTCCATTTAAGCTTGGCTCTTTGTAAGAATCTAGTCAGGTATGCATTATTGCCAAAACACCTTTTAATACTCAGCTTTTCATATTTCTTGCAAGAGAACCTGTGGCTGCGTTGGGTAAAACATAGTGCAGAGGCCATAGAGTCAATGATTGTCTCCGCTTCTTGTTCTTTTCTGCAATTCTTCATGATCATACATTCTCTCTTTATCAGTTTATATTTTGTGAATTTCCAATACTTAAAATACATCATATCAATATTTAAGAGATTTTCCCACTCAACCTGTCCTGTTTTTTGTTTTTATTTTTTAAACATTTTCATCTCTATCTTGAGATACTAAAATATTTTCTATAACCATAAATGCACTGGTATTTTCATCACATTTAATGCCTTTACAAAGTATATATTAATTCTTTTGCCCTTTATGAGAATGAAAAGGATCTAACAGTAACATATTGAAGTCTAGAGATATTTCATTTTAAATTTTGTTAAAAACCACAATTGTCACTTGCATATGTTAATGAGCTCTAGCTCAACATTGTTGTGAGCAACTAGTGTCTCAATTGCTTTGAGTTACTCTCATATTTTTGTTTGAACCTAACATTTCTTGGCTTCCATCCAAAGTTGATATCATCTTATCTGTTCAATTTGTAATATTTTTAAATTGATGCCTTATGTATTGTGAAGCAAAATATTATTCAACTAGCTGGATCCCATAAGTATTATCAAGATTGGGTAGGAAATGATATAATGTCAGATTTTGTATAATCCTAAGTCTCTGAATTAAACAGTCCTTGTACTCTCTAGGTCTAAAATTAGATGCCATATTTTTTAACTTACCCTAAGTAAAAGTTATTGACGCTTGAACAATCGGAAAATTTTAGAAAATGTCTCCGTTACTATTTTGATGTTTAATTTCCTCCCACCTCCTGCCCTTTTCCATGTTTTAAATCATTCAGGCAGGGTAGTTATATGCACAATGTAGTTACTGAGTAATTTTAATGTGGGGCAGATAATTTAAGATATTAAAAGCGAAACATAGAAAATAGTGGACAAAATATTTTGCATATTATTTATTTGAATTGTATTCTTTGTGCTTGAAAGCACTGAAGAGAGTTTGTTTTTGCATTTCTCTTTGTTGTTTTTTTTATAATTTAATTTTGTAAATAATTTTTTTTTTTAATTATTTCTTTTAAGTGAAATAATAAAAATTTCATTTTCATTGGCCTGCCAAATTTAAAGCATTTATGTATTTTTTAGGCTTGTGCTCATTTTAGTACCCATGGTGACAAAGCAGATGACTGCACCGCAAAATTGAAATCGTAAGTTTTGCAAACTTAATAATATATTCACCTACTCCACTCGAGCCTCATTGACATGCTTGTTCAATAGTCAATAGGGCAAATTAAAATTAAAAAATCAGTTAATAAATGCACTTGCATTTTTCTGCATATTGTTGCAGTCTAATGCCTTTTGGACTCACCACTAATTAATTGAAGTTTCAAGTCCGTAACTTAAAAAATAAAATTATTTTTACTTCATCAATACAAGCAGCATGCTCTATAGCAGGTACATTATTGTCTTTTTTTGTTGTTTACAGACCAACTTTGCACAATTATAAATGATTTCCTCTATTGAACCAGGTCTGAGATTGATCTACAGCAGTTTGTACACACTTCAATTGATAATATAAAGGAAAACATTGCTTGCAACACAAAAAGCACAGTGGCAGATGTGGATGTGGTATTTATCAATTTTCCTCTGTTACTTAAATGAATAGACGTAAAGAACAGAAATTCTATTCTTATTAAGGATCTTCAAAATATTTGCCTTCAAGTTTTCCTCATATTCTTTTAATATCTTTTTTTTTAAATGTGGGAACTATCTGATTTGATAATCTCAGATGAAATTCTTGGTTATCAATTTATTATCTCAAATGGGTGCATCTTAAAATTTACTTAATAAAAGAGCACTGATATGCTGATTCATATTACCATGAGGATAACATATACCTAAAAAGTTTTGTAAATTTTGAACTTATTCTAGTTTTGAATTAGATATGCAATTTTAGTCACAAGATAACCATTCAGCTTTTGCTTTCATAGAAGCATTCTATGAATGCCGCATACAAATTAAAAAGGGACCTCAAAAACTCAATATCACATGGTTTTTTAGGAAATATCCTGAAAACCCAAGTTATCAAATTTAAACTTAGGTTGATTACTTTAAAAAATAATGAAAAAATAAGGTGTGGATTCTGATTCTGCGATAATTTTTTCTGGGGTTCTAGACTTAACTATATTAAAAAAAAAAAGACCAAAAGCTATTTCACATAGTGTTATTGAAAGGAAACAGTTTTAAGAGAGAATCGATTTCAATTTATAGTTGTAATAGGAAATAAAAAAATTCTTGCATAAAATAACCCTAAGATATATTTGAGACATGTTCCAAGTAATAAAAGTTCCTTAAATTAGCTCTATGCTCTTCAAATGCAATATTGTTAAAGCTTAATGTCGGATGAATTTTGCTTCAGAAAATGTCCTGGAAACTCTATTGCAATTTAAATTTAAGTTTCTTACTTCCTAAATAATGATAAAAATGTTTTGTGTTCTGATTCTATTTCCCTGGGGCTCTAGATTCAACTATCATAAACTAATGAAGATCAAATAGATATTTCACATAGTTTTGTTGAATGGAAATGGTTTTAAACTAATGAAAGAAAGAATCAGTTTTAAATTTATTGTGTTAATAAGAAATGAAATATTTCATCCATAAGATGGCTCTAAGATATATTTGAGATACATGTTTCAAGTAACAAAGTTGCTTAAAATTAGCTCTATTCTCTTCAATCACAATTGTGAATGGAAAATGCTTGTATACATGAAAAGATTTTTTTCATGAGAGTAGTCAAATCATCCACATAACACACTCCAAGTGCCTTGGATGCTTTCTAGGCATATTTATGTTTCAAATCACTTTTGGAGGAAGTATGCATTCTAATTTCTCATCTTTGTTCACAAATGATAAATATCAAATGACTCGCATTGCATACATAATTATATACATAAGCTTTCTTCAATTTTTGCATGATTTCAACAAAAATTTCTCGCAGACAGATTTTTAGCATATTTGCATTTATTCTCTATCCATTCATATTATACTAGGATGAAAGGAGCAATATCACCTTTGAAGATGATGGTAAATTTTTTGAATATCACATACTAATAGAGTGTTAAAACTGAAACTGCTTAATGGTGTTTTATTAATCATTTCATCTTGCACATGAATTTTCTTTTTCAGGCTACCCAGACTTTCCATTCATCAGAAAAATTCTGTAACACTCTGAAGGAAAATTTGTGTGACAATATAACCCAAAACAACAAGGTTAGTTTATACAAACCCATAGATATTTTGATACCTGTTTTTACATTACTGCTTGCTACACAACCAACATGCCAGTGAAACACCACACGCAAACTGCCTTCCACAAAAGCCCAGTGTTATAAAAAAGCAAACAATGCTCAGACCACTACTTAAATTTCATCCGGTATATCACTATCACACTAGTCAAACCTGTGTTTCTCCTATCCTGGGGCAATGCCAAACCCACAGAGTGCATTCCAAGCATTTGAAACGTGAGTCTTTCTTTTTAAACTTGTGTCTGTCTGGACATCACTTATCTCAGAACCTCATGGACCACGTTTAAGGCTATTAACGTTATAAACTAGTGCTTTGATTTTGCTATTTTGCACAGAAATCAGTAACTTTAACATGTTATTTTGAAGGTTTTAATGGATGTATTTTTTTTTTTGCTTTCTTTGAATAAACTAGAGCACAATTAATTGATTTTATGAAATTGATAACTGTATTGCATATTTTGCATTTTTGTGTTTAAAAAGGAGTGTGAATTGCATTCCACACATTACAGCTGCATGCCTTTTTCTACCACTCGGATAAAATTTCTACGCAGAGACGGTGCCCGCTCACCTGGAGTGAGCTGTCAGATAAAAGTGAAAGATTTATTGGCCTAGAACAAACTTAAGTGAAAAAAAAATATGGCTCCGAGTTTAGTGTTCTCATGTTGAATATGGCCTTGTTAATTGAACAAAAGTTGAGAAATAAATACGTCAATCTTGTTTTTTTTTTTTTTGCTGAAGTTTTGGCAAGATGCAAACCAATTGGTATGTGCAAGCATGGAGCAGAGAAATTCACATCAATCCTCATTGAGCAAAGCCCACGAGGATTTGGTTCAGGTAATTAAATTTACACTAATTTAAAAAAGATTTCTTTTCTAAAGAACTATTTTCATCTTTCAATATTCATTCAAAAGTTGAAATGTGAACTACTGTGTATTTTGATTCTGGGAATTCAAGATGAGATGTCAATCCAGTGACCATTGTGTTTCATTTGGTCATCTTGCTACACGCATGCGTTTTCTCAGTGAATGTTTGAATTGAAACTTTAAAAAAACCCACCAAAGTGCATCTAAAAACATCAAACTGGACCTGGCTCTACTAAAATCAAATCAGACCCTTAAAAAGAATATCATGTGGCTGTTCAAAATTAATTTGAAGTCTTAGGAGAAGCTGAGGAATAAAACCAACAATGGGTAAAGCTCAAAGTAGCAGTCACAGAAGCATCAGTGGCTTTAATACCAAGAGTCAAGAAGAAAACGGAAAAAAATAATGGATGACTGAGGATATTTTGGAACTAATGGAAGAAAGGAAGCAAGTAAAATAAAAGTTGAGTAAACAAAACATTGCCTAGAGAAATAAGAAAAATTTGTGATGAGACCAAAGATAAGTGGATCTATCTCACGTGCAGCAACATTGATCTATACCACAGAAGTACTGAGCAGACTGGAACATTGCTGAAAGAAAACTTGATCATCCACAGGATGCCTAAAATAAAAAAAAACGGTGACATCTTTATAGAAAATGAAAAAACCCTAGGCAGATAGGCAGAGTAAGTGAACTTTTTGAAGACCACAGTGAGGATTACAATGCAAAGAAGCGCAAACTTTTTGGGCCACCTATCATAAAAGATGAGATCTGGGCAGCAATAAAAAAGATTAAATCAGGCAAAGCAACAGTCCCACACAGCATATCAGTGGAACTTTTAGAAACATGTGGAGACTATAGAATGGATGACATTGCAGTGAAATTCATGACACAGATCAAATGCTACCAGTCATTTCCAAATCTATATTAATAGCACTGCCAAAGAAACCAGGGGCAACCAGATGATCAGTCTTATGAGACATATCACCAAAACACTTTTAAGAATCATCATGATGCTAGTCAAAAATCAAATCAGAAATAGCAAAGGAACAATGTGACTTTGTGGAGAGAAAAGATACAACAAATCATATCTATATCCTTTGAACTATAATGAACAAGCTCTGGAAGTACAAAAAGAAGTATAACTATGCTTCATTGAACACAGGCATGATAAGAAAATCACAAAAACATGCAAGTTGTTGGGTAAATCAGCTTATTTTAAAAAAATAAAGCCTGATTTTAGACAAGAATATGTGCTTTCCCCAGCCCATTTTTCTCTCTACAGTGAAATGATTATGCCAAACTTTGAAGGATAACAAAGGAACTTAAAGAGGAGTGCTCAAATGAACAATCTGAGACATGCTCATGACAATGTAATAATTGCATAAAATGATGTGGTCTTGCAACAATTATCAGACACTATTGAAGAAGAAAGCAGAAAGCAAGAGTGGGAATTGAACAGCAGACAGAAATAGTGGTTGTCAGTCAAACCAATGAATATCCATAGATCAACATCTTTATAAACAAAAATAAACTCAGGCAATGGGATCAATTCAAACACTAGAGTGCTTTAACATCAAGCGATGGACCCAACAGCGTTGATATTGGATCTAGAAAAGCACAAGCAAAAATGAGTTTCCAGAGCATGATATTGGTACAAACAAATAAATACATCTCCGTCCAAACAGCCCTGAAGTGTGATATTGAAGCCATCCTGATGAATGGATGGGAGGCCTGGACAATTTCAAAACAGCAATGAAAGAAACTGGAGGCAACAGAAATGTGATTCCTACGGAGAATGCCACAAAGAATTCAGGCCAGGCAACCTTTTTGGCCATTTGATGAGAAGAGAGAAATTGGAACATCTTGTGACAAGGAAAATGCAACAGGGTCAAACAGAACACTGGCCCCCAGTCAAGCCATAAATAGGTCACATGGTTGGGGCCATTTACCCAATGTGAGGTCGAGGTCAGCCACACTGCTGGCATGCACCAGTCTTTTGTGATAGTAGTTCATTTTAATACAATCTGCAAGCTTCATTTAATTATCTTTAAACTTGATCATTCACTCATTAAAACAATATTTAAAAAATTTTCATTATTTTTTTTTTTTGATAAAAATATCTTTGATAGAGGCTTTTATATCAGTCATTCAAAAAGTTTGAAAAATTATGTGATTACTGGGTTAATTAATATGAAAGTGACCACTATTGGACAATCAGCCACACAGAACTTGAAATACTTTTTTTTACCTTCAATGAGACAAACTTTTTTATAATCACTCATGCAAAAATGATATCCTTGGTACAAAAATTGTGTCTGTGAGCTTGGTCCAAACATAAATCCTTTTGATTATTATTACAGCGTATGTTACTCCGTCGAGTTAATATATCCAATCAAGGAACAATGGCGAGTAATAAAACATATTTTATCATTGGTGATATTGAACTATCTGTTGTGGCTGACCAGAGGGTTTGATAGGTGTTGATGAAGCTATGGCGGTAATTGGAATGGAGAGTGCTTGTTGCTCATTAGAAGTCATGTTTCTAGATCTTTATATATGTGTTCTATGTCAGTACCTCTGTCGATCATTATTTCCGGCGTCTGTGTGTCTGCTAGTGGTGTATCTAATGTGTCTTCATTTTCTAAATTGTCTCTAGCGGGAGAAGTGCTTATGGGGTCTGTATTTTCATGCTGATATTGTATTATCAGGATACATAGAGTGGGAGAGTAAAAAAGAAATGTGGACGACAGATCAGGAATGTCATACTAGTGTATGCAGGGTGCTACGACGATAGGTCACCTGGTCCCTGGACCTTTTCCTTTTCCCTTTCCTTCTCTTAGCCTATTGCAGACTCTTGCCTGCAAAACACATACACACACCAGAATCGCTTGCCGCACGGAATATAGCACTACTTTGCTTTACCAGCCAGGAAAAGTGCTTTCACGCCAAAATAGCTTTGAATTAACCGGATATTAATTGATAAACTCACCGATATTTCTTATAAAGCATAAAGAGAGAAATATTCAGTAAAATTAAACAACTTCGAAACATCCTAGAAAACTATCTGAATTTGAATTATTTGGACTCGTTTGTATCTCAGGGATTAGTTAATAAGAGATTTGTTTTTGTTGAAGTCACACCATTAAGCTCTGGATCTCTGTGACATAGTCCTAGAAAACCACCAAAAAAAAAAAAAAAAAAAACAGCCATTGATCCCGAACACCATGCAAATGTCATCTCTAAGGTCAGCGCTAGAGTACAGCTTTTTATATTGTTTTTTTCCCCTTCTTATTTAAAGTCAATTGGCCACATGTTCGGCACATTTCATTCACATATATTGATAGTGATGATCTTTAGTATGTTCCATAATGGTGTAAAAAAATTTTTTAAAACTCATTTATGATTGCTGAGGTTAGGAAACGTGTTAAATCAGAAAAAGTAATATTTGAAAACCTTTGAAAAAGAAAAAATGATTTATATGCGGCCATTTATCTGTGATTCTCTTAAGTGGACACAATAGAGGTATTTTGATAGAGACAATCTTTAGTATGTTCCGTAATGGTTTTAAAAAAATTCATTTAAAAACTGTCTATGATTGCTGAGGATATGAAACCTGTTAAATCAGAAAGAAAAGTTATATTTGAAAACTTGAAAAAGAAAAAAAATGAATTATATGCAGACGTTTCTCTGTAATTGTCTTATTAAGTGGACACAATAGTGGCATATTAATAGAGAAGATCTTTAGTATATTCCATAATGGGGTTAAAAGAATTAATTTAAAAATTGTCTATGATTGCTGAGGATATGAAACCTGTTAAATCAGATAGAAAAATTATATTTGAAAACTTGAAAAAGAAAAAAAATGAATTATATGCAGACGTTTCTCTGTAATTGTCTTATTAAGTGGACACAATAGTGGTATATTAATAGAGATCTTTAGTATATTCCATAACAGGGTTAAAAGAATTAATTTAAAAATTGTCTATGATTGCTGAGGATATGAAACCTGTTAAATCAGAAAGATAAATAATATTTGAAAGCTGTTAAAAACGGAAAAATGATATGAATACCGCCATTTGTCTGTAATTGTTTAATTAATTTGACGCAGTAGAGGTAAATTTATCAAACTTAATTTACAAAGTGAGCCAATTGAATCCCTAAAACAAAACCTTTTAAAGATGAAAACAAGTACAGTGGAAACCTCATAATTCGAATTGTATGGGAATGGATTAAATCTTTGAATTAAGAGTATTTGAATTACATAAATGGGTATAACAGACTCTAAGACTCATTGAGTGAGGGCTTACTGAGCCTGCAACGAGCAACCCTCCCCTTCCCCCGTGCCTCGTTGCTATCAGTATCAGTACAGATTTGCGACTGGTACTTAATTGTTAATGCATCTGCTCCCTTCTTTATTTGTTAGCGCACTGATCAGCCTTTCTTGGGCAGTGATTGGCAGTGCTTGCTGCTTGAGAGATGCATATAGCAATTTTGTGATGTCTTATGAGGCGGTATCGACTTCGAATTAAGAGAATCAAATCAGAAATAGGAGTTCAATTCTAACAAAGCCAAAGAGAAAAAAAAACCTATCGTCTTGCAAACTTCGGTTTATGAGAAATTCGAATAATCAGACTTCGGTTTTGAGGTTTCCGCTGTAATTTCACAAAAATCATAAGACAGAGTTTATAGATCAATAGTCAAGAGGAAACTGGTATATCTTTAACAAATTTGACTGTAGCTTGTTACACAAAGACATTTTATTACGCATCAAAGTGCAGTGTACAAAATATCGAGCGCACCGGTTTACCCTGCAGAGCATGTGACAGTGATTGATGCACTGAAGATGGTTGTCGATAAAGACATATGTAGGCAACCAGGTGTAAACTAAAGTTTGCTGAGAGACTATTTTGCGACGCTGTGTGCAAGAAAAAATATTGGATAGACTAACAAATTGGTAAAATGTGGAACAAGTGACAGATGCACTAAAAGTGACAAGGGATTGAGATGCATGGAAATACATGATTGCTACGCTAAAGAGGAGGGCACCTGGTTGATTAATTGATATTTTTATTACAAGTTCATTATGGTGAAATTGGAAATATTGGTAAATTGTCACAAATTTAAATAAGCTTGTTTTAAAATTGTAAAATTTAGTGCAATTAAAAAATAACTTGTGTCCATCCATAAAATCACCTATTAGAGTTTGAGAAATCCACTGTTAATAAGCTATTCACAAAAATGGAGAATGCATTTGTTTTACCTTTTTCTTATTCAGAATTTTACTGGAAAGATTTCTGTCAAGACAACGTTATGTAAGAATGAGCTTGACAAAGGCTCAGAAACATTCAAATACTTGTCAGCTGATGTCGCAGCTGGTAACACATCACTTCATGGGATTTTATCTGAGGGAACAAACATGCAAGTACAGAGTTTACAGGAAGTACTGCAAACTGTCAATGACTTTGTTAACAAGCAAATGCGAGAAGACTTGCCAACAGGTAAATTGTTTTTTTGTTGATTTTTTTTTTAAATTTAATTTACCAAGTCATACTAGATTTCTTTGTTACTTTGGTTTTGTATGCACCTTTATTCTCCTTTTTTCTCTTCTCCTTAACCCGATCTTTCCCTTCTTCACTTGCTTGTACTCCTTCTTATTCTTACTCATACATATATAGCCTTTCTCTTCGTTTCTTCCCTACTCCCTTTCTCCGTTCCCCAATCTCTTACATCTCTCGTTGATGTTATTCCTCTTCTATGGTAAGTTCTAGGTGTAATCTCTGTTTGAAATTGGAAGTGAATTAATTATACTGTCTGTCTAGTTAAGGATAAATTTGATCCCACTACCAGATGTCCTAACTAGAGATTCGCTGAAAAAATGGCGAACCTCTCTATTGTCAGTTTAATGTTCTTCCTGCTGAGCTATCTGGCATCCCAACAATAAATTTGGAAATCTTCCTCCTATCCTCTGAACCAAATTGACAAAAGATGTCATAACTTGGCATCCACAATGAAAGTAATCTTGCAGTTGGGTCGAGCACTTTTGTATGTGCATTTCTCAATAAATTTCAACAAAAGGCCTAATCTGATTCTTTTCCAATGAAAAAATATTGTTAGGAAAATTTTTTACAAGGATCAACATACGTAGCTTTAACCTTTTAATGTTATTTCTATCTTTTAAAAGATAAAAGATCTTGATCTAACTTTGGGTACTAGGTACAGCTCTTCTTCATCATTATCATGATGAAGAATGTAGTTACCATCAGATGGGCAGAGATTGAGAATAAGACGGAGAAATATTATTGGATGAAATTAAGCAATTGATACAGGCAACAATCACATTGGCAGGTTTTTTCTTCTCCCCTTTAATCACATCAATGTACTGACTGATTGAGAGAGATGTGTCCAGATGGGTTTGCCTCTTAGTAGCATCAGTATCCATGTGTTGCACATATGAAACGGGCAGACTTTGTTTGCAGTCAGCCCTTTGAAGCTCAGGCACTGACGGGACAGCTGACAACAGGAGCAACAGACTGGTCTAAAGTAGTGTGATAGGGCAGAGGCTTGTCACTTAAGATGACGCAGGATTGAAGGCTAGAGTTATGTGTCTACTCAGAGATAATGAGGTATAAGCATGTATTGTAAAGACACAATTGAAATTTAAAGTTGTTGATCATTGTTGCAATGGTAAACAAATTAAGTCATAACCTTATATATTACTGATACAGGACTCACTCCCCAAAGATGTGATTATCGCTACCCAAAAAGTCTCACAAAGACAGAGCATCATGAGATACTACTGCAGAGATTTAGGTCGAGCCATAAGCAGCTTGACCCTGAAAAAGTTGACTCTAAAACAGAGAAAGGCTTGGGTTTGGTAGAAAGCCAGGGTGGATTAGGAGAGGTAAACTGTTCTTTGAATTTTTATCAGTTGTATTGACCATATTAACCTGTTTACTCATAAAAATTAATGTTTTACAATCCTCTTACAACTGCGGCAATTGTGCTCTTAAATTTTTGAGGTTACATATATTCCGTGTAAGTCATTTGGACCTTCTTCAAGTTTTTTTTATTACTGCTACTGCTGCCAAACACTAAATTGATCTTTTTCTCCTGGGCAACCATAATTGTTACCACTACTATTACTATCACCACTACCAATACAGAGTATTTTTCTTACTACAGCTTCTACTACTACTACTACTACTACCACTATCACTGCTACTACTACGACTACCACCACCACTACTGCTACTACTACTACCACCACCACCACCACCACCACTGTCTTTACTTTTACTATTGCGGCTGCTATTGTCTCTACTTTTAAAACTACTGTTTCTTCTATCATAACCACCATTGCTTCTTCCTCCACTGTTGATACTTCATCTGATACTACCAATAGCAGTGCAACGGCATCCACCATTTTTTTGACACCGCATTATTTGCAATTACTATGTCTCTGGCAGCACCTTCTTTCTTTTTCCATCTGATGCCCTTTTCATGCCTTAAAATGATAAACAATTTAAACCGATCAGAAGTTCTCAATGAAATAAAAGATTTTGGTTTAGACTTTTTTATTTATAACAGTTTTACAATTTATTTAAGGATTTGTGTGGAAGTGTTGGAAACTTAAGTGATGCTGGGAGCGACAAATCAGCCTATTCTGCTGCCAGCACATCTGGCATATCAGTCTCTAGTACAAGGAGCAAGGTAGGTAGTTGTTCGACAATAATCTAATGAAACTTTCAAATCATTAATTGTGGCTCTTCAACAGTAAAAAAAAGTTATTTTGCTAATGATGTAAAGAAAATTAGCATTTTATGTTATGCTGGATTTATCAGTAGTGCAAAATAAAGCATAATATTTGAAAAATGTAAAGTGTGGTTTCAGCCGTTGGTAAATGGCATGGTTTTGAAATTCTTTTGTCTTCCTTGTTAAAAATGTTTCAACCAGGAGTTAAAATATCTTTCTGCCATAAGCTTTGACCTTAAGAAGGTTGCAAATTTTCCCATGAATTTTTTCAACGTTTATGTCAAAGATATCTTGTATTAAAAACGGATAGCAATGTAAACTTTCAAATATAGATGTTAATCACACTTGACACTAAAGTAAGTCTGTTCTGTACATTTGGAAAGCTATGAGCAACAAATGGTTGAGAACTAATGTCTACATTGAAAAAAAAAGCAGATGTCTATTTATTATTATTCTTTATCAGGCTTAGATCTGGTGTTTTTTTTTTTTACCTTTATCAAGAATTTTTTAATCACTTCTCACCTTCTTACCATGATTACCTCTCAAGAATTTATGCGACTAGAGCTGGATCCCCATGGAGGTATAAAATAAATGGAAGTTTCTGATAATTTAAAACAATACAGAAGAAGAGAAATGCCTCAAATAAAATCAGACACTTCAGGTGTAATTAAAATTTTGAAGTCATCTTTAAAAAAAATTGAGTGGTTCATCAGCACCTTTAAAGGCTGATTTTGAAGTGCATTTCCTGGCATTGATGTTTTAATGGTTTTCCTCTTCTGGGGTCTATTTAAAAAGTGTTTACCTGAGTTTATTTGTAAAAAAAAAAATGAAGTAATCAGTTTTCATGGACAAATTCAATAGATAATCTCACACAAAAAATTAATATAGAAATTGAACTCATTAGTCATAAAGCATCATTATTTATTTGAAATATGTTTCTACACTAGGTCAAGTACATAGATAAACAAAATTTTTTGTACATTTTTCTTACCTTGATATTTATTACACTTGAACTGAGTGGAAATCAATTGAATTCTGTCAATTTGTAATTTTAGGTTAATAAACAGAATATTTAACTCTTAAATTGTATAAATTTAAATAAAATAATGGGTTAGATTGAAGTCTTACAAACAAATCGTGAAAATTATTGCTCCTGGCTAAAGAGAAAGCAATGTAATGTAAATTGTAATGCTCTGATTAGCAGGCATTTTCAAAAAAACTTATGAGATATCTGAGAGGGTGTTGGGGTGTGGATGGTCTAGTAGGACTGTGCTATGGATTGTTTCTGACGTTTTGAAAGAGGTTAGCTGTGCACACTCAGAATAACTGAACTAATCATTCCAGGCTAATTCTAGCCGTTGGTCAAACTGATCAGAAATAACTGAAAAATGTAGGAAGCTTCAGAGTTCCTTTCTCTTTTCTCTTTCTCTTTTTAAACGGGTAATTTGAAATTTATTGGACTAGCATTTTTGCATGTGCCAATTTTCTGCTGTGGAAAACTTCTGTTAATTGTTGGGCAAATTTTTAGCCTTTGATGCTAGAGTTACATTAAAAAAAAAAAAAAAAAACGTAACAGGATAGGGATAATCTTCAAGCAGTTTATGAAAACTTGTTATGTCCGTTTTTCTTAATGCTGGTAGATTGTTTTGTTTTTCAGTACTGCAATTAAAAACAGACTGTCCTTTTCCTTTCTCTCCCTGATTCCAAGAGTTCAGCAAAGAAATGTGGAACAGATATGATTTTTTTTCAAACGAAGATTTAAAATTCAAAGGCTTTATTTGAATATGGGGAGACCTAAATATTTTTGCTTGGTGTTTCCAAAATAGTTTGTGACTAGATCAGAACATGTGTAATCTTGATGTAATGATTTGAAAAATGAGAGCAATTGGCAATATCAGTTAACAATCTAAAAAAATCTTGAACTATTCGGAACGCTTCTGGAATCAAGGACTTAAATATTTGTTGCATCAGGCCATTGTATTATTTGTTTTCTAAAGTAAACTTATGTTTGTATTACTAGAAAACAGCTAATCCTATTAAAGATTCTTCTAGATGCTTATATTAAAACTGTACAGTGCCCTCCACTTAATTCAACATCGCATAAGTTCACATTCCTCTTAAATCAACGTAACTAAGAAGTCCCAAATAAATTCCTTTTATCACTACTAAATTTTCCCACAAATCGACATTTTGGTCCACTAATTTCTCTTAATTCAACGGAATTTCTACTATCTTTCCGTATTTAAATCTTCCAAAATGACATTCAATTTTTAGCCTAGCCTCATGAGTTAGATCTAAAGATCTGTAGTGTGTGGGCCAGTACACAGGGGTTTATTGGAGAAGTGTCCGATGCGCAGGAAAGACAGTAGAGAGACAAGTACCTTTGTGTGCGTGAGAGAGAGAGAGAAAAAAAAAGAGTGGGGGGGGGGGGGGGGTGCTGGGGCCTAAGGCCTTGAGACCAATGCTAGCACTGCACGGTCTTGCCCACACAGTGTTAGGGAGGGGAGGGGTGTGCATGGTTCTAGATCTAGTTATGGAATGGGTTATATTACTATATTAGTATTTAAAGTGAGCCTGAACTGAGTCCTCCTTGCATCCCTTTATTGTAGTGCTATAAGCAGACCTAAAAGTCATTATTGAGATTTTAAAATTTATAAATCTTAATATTATCTGCTAATTTGACTCAACTTTGTTGGTCCCTGGAATGTCAATTTATCAGGTGTGCACTGTATATGTAGTCCCAACAAAAAGTACCTAGAAATGCATTGCTTTGCAAAAGATTTTTAAAAATATCTGTTGTAAAAGAAACAGATGTCAGAACTATTACAGTGTATTTAGCTGGGTTTAAGAGGCCAACAAAATATTACATGTTATATTATGTAGGATAAAAAGAAGTTGTGATTCTGTGGTGCTAGAATTTATATATAATATCATTTTATTTGTGTATTAAAGATTTTGGATAACCTTGGGATATTCTAGGTGTCAGAAGTTGATGTTTGCGATGAGAACAGACCTGGGAATATGCAACCCCCCAAAAGCTCAAATCAAAGAAAGACTAAGACAGCACTTTCAAAAACTCCAAGGTCAAGAACACCTTCTGCCTCTAAAACTCCAAAGAAGATTAAAGCTGACCAGAAATCAAGAAATGAAACTGTTGTAAATTTATCAAGAACAAGATTGCCTTTGCGCTCAAATAATCCTTGATTATTTAGAAGCGAGTGGTTCTTAATTATTTTTTTTTGTTTTATTTTAAATTTTATTTTTAACAACCAATGTGCTATAAAAGTGACTGCATTTTATAAGCAAAAGTTATTATATGTAAATACCATAGCTCCTTGTTTAAATACTGCATGATAAAACTGTGCCCTATTCTATTTATGACCATGATTTCTATTTATACAAGTAATGATTTGGTGATAGATTAAAACATATTATACAAGGAATCACTTCTCAGGAGAGCTCAGGCAGAGGAAACGTACATCTTTGATAACTGCCAACATTAATTTCTCCTTTATACATGAAAAATGTCCAGGGAGTTATTATAAACAGAGACAAAAGTGTTTTATTTCAGAAACATTGGATAATGTTTATAAAAAAAATCTCAGATTGCTGTGTTTAATAACTGCTCGGAAGAATTTCACTGCAATCTTTCTCTATCCCTCTCATTCTCCTTTTCTTCCTGTGTTTCCATTGGCCCTGAGTGCTTTTTACAAAAAGTTATTTCTTAACCTAATCTTTTCAGATTTGTGTAGAGCTGTTGATGTTAATGAAATGTATGACTACGTAAGATTATGAAGCATCATTTTAATTTTATAACTTGAAAATGCTTTTTCTGAATATTCTCTCTGTTTTTAATTCAGATTTTTATATTTGCAGATTGCCTTGTTTGATTCATAATAAGTTATTGAGCATGGATTGATGCATTAAGATGATGTTTATCTTCACATAATTATATAAATTATATAGCTTCACTGAAACTTTCACAGTGTAAAAATGGATCTTGCTAGAATTCGGTTTTATTACTATCATACTAATCACTCTTTGGTTCAATTTGTTTAATAGTTTTAAGCATATTCCACATCTCATGATAGCAAAGAAATAGAATTTTTGTGAAAACTCTGAATATTCAAGTATGAAACTGATCTTGGCAGTATTGTGTACTTAACTTCAAATTTTATGTGGTTGGAAATGTGAAAGAAATTTTATATTACCATAGGTGTTACCATTCTCTATAAAAGAAATTGGTCTATGACTTGAATGTCAATGTTTCATTATATGATTTTTCATAGATTATTTTGATGTGTTTGTTTTTAATTAATTTAAACATCCATAGGTTATTAAAAAAAAAAAATTCTGTCAACATTTGGTTCTTCCATGATTAACCCATATCCTAGGTTAGTTACAAAACATGATGTTTCCATTCTTAGATCATGCATGGTTTTTTAAATTAGTGCCTATGGATGGAGTTTTACAGTGATGATCCTTGGAAACAATCCCCATTCAAAGTCCTTTCACTTCATAAATACATGCTTGAAAGGTGAATACACAATGAATGAATCATACAGTAAGCGTCATTTTCTGATTATGAATAAATTGAAATGACTTTCATCAATTTTTTTTACCTATATATCATGATTCTTCATTTTTTTTTTTCTACATTCTCAAACATAATTTTTTTTACCAAGACCAAAATAATCTGGGTTGCATGGCAAGGGAGTTTTAAATGAAGAGCAGTTGTAATAATAATAAAAAAATAACTTATGAAGGAATCTTGGGCACTTTAAGCTAGACATCAATTCTGTACCACATTAATAATATAGACCACAAATGTGTTTACAGACTTTTTTCATCCTTGATATTGATGTGGCGATGATGTAACAGAACAAAATATGCTATATAGCTTAACATTTGTATCTCAGAATTGGTTAAGTCAAAATTTGCAAACACAAATGCATCCCAGTTAAAGACTCTTCTCTCTAAATTTTGTTTGATGTGGCTTCATTTAAAATTTTGCGAAAAAGGCATCCCAAACTGAAGGCCTCTTCTTCTTATGTATGTATTGAGATTTCTCTGCAGTCTGTCCAATGCAGAGCTCCATTTTGGAATCTGATACAATCGTTCAATCACACAGATAGTGAATTTCTAAGACTAGAGCAGAAATCAAAACCACTCAACAATGAATACAGAGCACATAAATTAAAGAACAATCCGTCATTAAAAAAAGTCCTATTGATAAAGACTTATTATTCTCGACTAAAACTCCCATCAATAAAAAGTAACCCTCTCTCTCTCTCTCTCTCCTCCCTCTCTCTCTCTCTCTCTCTCTCTCTCTCTCTCTCTCTCTCTCTCTCAGGTCTAAAAGGAAATAGGCACACAACTTTATAATTACGGGACAAAAAATAAATAACATAACTATTATCAATTCAATATGTATGAACATTTTACTTTGTAAGCTTCGTTAGTATTATTACAAAATCATGCTCTCCGTTCAACATTCAACATTGCACATTTTATGATTGCCTTTCTTGTCACAAATTTCACACCAATTTACATTTTTGCAGACGTATATTAACTTGATAATAGTTTTGTTATTTCTTTTTTGTCCCGTAATTATAAAGTTAGGTGCCTCTATTTCCTTTTAGGCCTTGTTTTATTTATACTACAACATGAATTTATAGACGCCTTCGCGTACTTTTGGATCCTTTATAATAACACACGTACCAAGTTATCCTTCAAGTACAGTGTTTTTGTTTTCCATTTGAACTCTCTCTCTCTGTCTGTCTGTCTCTCTCTCTCTCTCTCTCTCTCTCTCTCTCTCTCTCTCTCTCTCTCTCTCTCTCTCTCTCTCTCTCTCTCTCACTCTCCCTCTCTCTTTGTACGTGTGATAGTCTTCTCCACTATATTTTGTCTTCTGCTATTGACCTCAGAATATGCAGGTTGTTTTTGGTTTTAAGTTTAAGCTTGCCTGATTTGTTATGTGATACAGGTCTTTGTTGATGACTGTCACCAGTGTTGTATCGGCCTTCCTTGAAATTTATCACATAGGATCAAAATAAGCCTCCATAGATTTGTTTGTTGGAATGTCTATGTCCGGCTTGGGAAAGTACATTGTAGACTAGTCCCACTAACACAAACACTAACAGTGATAAAAACTAGACTGGTGCTCTAAAGCAAATCGACAAAAATCAGAGTTAAGTAAAATGGGTCAATACTTATGCCTGAATGCAAGTCGCCCATAGACAAAGATAAAAGGCTTTTCACAGGAGGTATCAAAAAGCATAATGCTACACAAAATCACGATCTATAAGGTCAATGTTATGATTCAACTGATTAATAGAAATTTTCAATTTGCTCCTTGGGCAAGAAAACTCAAACAAGAGGGGGGTTCAAAAAGTGGGGTTTGAAGGAGAGGAAAATGATAGAGTATTGAAATTTTACCAGCCTTTAGATCTTTTCTTTAGAATGTTAGTAGATGCAAATTTCAGGAAAATGTAACGGTAATTAGGCACTTGTTAGTACGTTTATTGAAACCAAAATAAAAAAAAAATCGTTTGGTTTTCTTCGCTAAAACAGCATCATTGAGCCGTTTGAATGCTGCTCGATTAACAATTTTATTCTTGCCCAAAAAAAAAAAAAAAAAATGCCCTTCAGATATTTTTCAGAAAAATGTCCAAATTTATATGTCCTTTTTATAATACTGTGACATATAATTATAATACTATTATAGGCCAAAGCATACAAAGTCATATACTGGGCAAGAAAATTCAAATCTGGGTTCATGTCGATGGTCGGTGAAGATCGTGAAAGGCGCCCACTTTTTGTGGTATCGGGGGTAACTAAGGAAAATGTTACCTTAGTAAGAACATTTTTACTGATAATAGATCATCATTCAGTTACTGTCAAACAACTCTCAAGTGAAACTGGAATTAGATTTAGAGTTGGATCAATTGAATTTATTCTGCATGGCCGTCTCAAAATGAAAAAGATTTCTGCATGATGAGTACCTCACCTTTAGACCAGTGAGCAAAAGAAGTAGAGTTGGGTCTTGCAAAAATCTCCTTCGAATAGTCTAATGACATTTCTTTGAAAACATGGTTACTACTATGAATGAAACGTGGATTTATCATGTTGATCCAGAACAAAAAGAAAGTCCTCTATTCAATGTAAAAGTTTAAAACACCTTCTCCTTCACCAAGAAAGGCAAAGGTGACACCATCCACTGATCAAGTGGAAAGGTAATGTGTTTTCTGGACTGCGAAGGTATAATTTATAACAGTACCAAGAAAATGGACAAAATATCACAGAAGACTACAAGTACATGTAGTACTACATGTATTCGGGTCTGCTGATAAAAAGACCGTCCGAATTTGTGAGAACAAGGCTTGGAAAACTCGGTAAAGGAGTCCTAGTACTGCATGACTATGCTCCTGCGCACAAGGCACACCAAGCAGTTCAATTAGCAGAACATTGTGGCTTTGAAATTCTGCCACACCCAGCTTATTCACCAGACCTAGTCCCTTCAGACTTTTTCCTGTTCTCTAATCTAAAAAATCACTCAAACTCAGTCAAAGTCAAAGGACGCCATTTGTCTGACAAGGAGGAAGCCATTGAAGTTTTTGAAGATTGGATAGGGGCACAAACTTGATCTTTTTACTTTCCAGGACTTCTGAGGGTCAAAGATAGGTGGCAGAAATGTTAAACTCTGCATGGTGACTATGCTGAGCAATAAAAATATGTGAGCCAAATTACAAAGCTATACATTATATATGTATTTATCGCTTCAATCATATATAGATCAAAGACTTCTTGAACCCCTCTCATAAAACACTTAAAAAAAAATTAATGATCTCATCTGTATACAACTATTGAACTAAAGAAGCTAGGCGAAAAATGAGGCCCGTCTAACCGAGCATTTCTAAACCACCTAGGAGTGTCAAATTAGTATTGGCATATTTAAATAGCTTTTTTTTTTTTTTTCGAAAAATTGAATTACATGGTAAATGCTCAACCATCCCTCTCACCATCAGGAGTCAAAGGCGCTACAGTCGAGTCCAAATAAATCGAATCCTGATATTTCATATTTTTGGATATTTCAAAGTCGATTAATTTTACCAAATATTTCTCTCTTTAAGCTTTATTAAAAAAATATGGGTTAGTTCGAAGTTGGAAAGAAGGATCCGGTTAATTCGAAGCCATCTTGACGGTTTTTTTTTTTTATCCTGAAAGCAGTTTTCTTAGCTTGTAAAACAAAGAAAGTTGTGCTATGCTCATGTGGCAAGCAATTCTGGTGTGTGCATGTTCCGACCACTTATGTTACGGGCAAGAGTCTGCAATAAGACTAGGAGTAGGAGAAGGAAAAGGAAAGGGGTTAGGCTCAGGACCAGGTGTGAATCCCTACACACCCGAACACATTACTGATCTGCCACCCACATTTTTTTTTTACTCTCTTTTCTCTATGTATCCTTTTTTATCCTAATGACTTCGAAATAAACGGACTCGACTGTATTTCACCTGCTCCAAGCCTGTGCCACAACAAAATTTAGATTCGTCTAAAAGTAAAACAGCATGACTGTAGTGGATCCCGTCTCATCAAAACTGCTTCTTGAATGTTCAAATATTATGTATATTGTTGCCATATTTTATCACGTTTATAATAAATAAATCTTTGAAACCAGGAACTGTAAGCTACCACGCTGCCTCAGGGAGACATTGTGCAAAGTGAGACCATTGCTGAAAAAAATGATTACGGCGAAAATATCCTTACAGTTACAGTTACAAATTGCAGGCTAGTTTCAAATTTTCCACTCTTAAGTTGTTAAAAGACGTGTTCTTAACTTAAATTATCATTTACCATTATTTTACTACTATTTTAAGCGCCTGTCGCCAACGATGTCGTCAGACCTCACCGCTTTGGCTGTTCTCTCTATCCGCTGTGGAAGCTGTCCGCTTTCGTTGGTTCTGTGCGATAGTGTGTTGTCTGTCCATATCTAATTTTGTCATTAGTCTAAAGTTTTCATTTTGGATCCTTTTCAGATCGTTGTTAAGTGTTAAAATGTACTGGAAACGTGAGTGGTCTGCCTCTCCCTCCATTTTCAATGTCTGAAAAATAATAATTTATGGTATATTGGTTGAGACAGATGGATCCCTTCTTTCATTCTTAATCTTATGACACGTCCAAACAAGTTCTACATGCAACAATATGTAGGAGAGCGCAGTTCCTTCGCATTTCTCATATGATAGTTGGTGTGAAATTTTTGTCAAATTAACTGTCATCTGAAAAATACATGTAACAATCTGAACGAGTCAAATCAGTCTGCATAGAAAAATTAACATAGCACTTGAACTGCGCTCTTGAAACAAAAGACTCCGGATACATATACGTTATAGCGCTTCTTGATCTATCTGCTGCATTAAATTTTGATACTGTAGATCATGATATAGATGTGGCTACTAAGGATGGGCACTGGAGTCGAGAATCGTAGAATCGCCTATTCCGATTCACCAATCCCCAAAATCGCCGATTCTTATTCCGATTTCGATTCTGATTATCCAAAAGGAATGATAACCGTGAAATCAACATTGTACTTTGATTGCTTCCTTTAATTGTTCAGAAGAATCCAGGCCCATGCAGGATTGCTTCACTTTCTTAGTTGTTTTTTTTCCTCTTACAATCTCCAAGCGACCCTTCCTCTACTGGTCATTTTCGCCACTTTTCTTCTAAACATCTAGATCTTTCAATGTCCAGACACAAAGTTCGCGAGAGTGGGGAGTACAACAGTAATCTAGACAAATAAGAAAGACAATAGCAACAGAATGAACTCGTTTTTCCGCATCGAAAGCCAGAATGGAGTTTAGTCTTGCCCTAGTGTGTTTAAAAGACCAAAGAACCCATCAATATCAACTAAAGCTGGGTATCTTTTGTTTCCTGTTTCC
>JAWDGP010001486.1:295000-312500 GCA_033675545.1 Elysia crispata
ATATTGTTGCTAAAAAAAGAAATCTAAAAGGGCACATTTAAATGAGGAAAACACTTGTTTTAAGACAGATAAAGCTGGGATCAGAAATCAATGACATATACACATTTTTTGTTCATTTAATCTTTAACTCTTATTTTTGTACCACTGTAACTTCGCATACAGTCTTATTAAATATATTAGAAATTTCTTTCAAGACTGGAATGCTATTGAAAAATCATCGAGATGCATTTTAAAATCACAAAAGACTTTGCTGTCATTTTTTCTGAATGCTTTCTTTAAAAAAGAAACTTAGACGACAAAACTAGAAATAAGCTTGGAAACATTGAGTTAATTTATTTCTCATGGCTGCTTTTGGTAAGATCAGAACCTGAGTCCAAATTTTACTCAACAATATCAGTCCAATATTCTCAATCTGAATTATCTGGTGTATGGTGTCACCAAAGAACTATATTATCAAATTAAAGCTTAGTTATGAATGTATGGTTAAATTCACAAAAGACCGAACACTTTCAATTTGTTGGGCAACTTAAGAAAATGAAACTGATCATTAGACCCAACATCTTAATTCAAAACAATATGTTCTCATAAGTTGTGGTGAGACAGAGCCCAAGGATAGTTTAATGTCATGATAGAGATATACAACTATTCAATCACTGATATGAATATTTTGACATGTACACTCACTACACCTACTTTTACATAATTAGAATATGTATTTATCAAAAAGATAACCAATATCTAAATCTTTCTTGACTAAATCTGAGCTATTGCTATTTTCTTTTTAGCAGTTATAGGCACTGACATATAATATGTCCTGTACTTTTTTTGTGCTATAGACGTACCAGGTACGTCCTCCAAATAGAGCACTGTGTGCTGTAGATGACCTAGGTACATCTATATCGTACCCTATTTGTTTTTTTCATCAGTGCCAAAACAAACACAATCAAATTTTTTTTGTCTACTTTTAGTCTTTCTGCCAGGTTCAACCCTTTATCCCCCGTAAAAACTGAACTTTTTTTGTTTTGGACTATGTTTGTAGCAGTATAATCATATCCCAACGCACTCATTACAAAAATCCTTATCACAAGGGGGAGGGGGGAATTGGACATGTAGCAGCCAAGGGGTTAAAGCACCTATAACATAGTTTTGGATGAAAAAAACTAACATCAAAACTCTTTCTCATCTATTGAAAAAAAAAGATATTTGTAGAGTCAATACTTTTGTCACATTGCATTCGAAATTAATGAATATTGGAGAGTTTAAGGCAAAGATATGTGATTTGATAAAATATATATCATATATAGATGAAAAAATATTAAATAACAAGGACTTTTGTATACATATTAGGAATACTTTTGAACCCTGATTCTTTTGTTCCATATTCCAATATCAAAACAAATACAATAAGTTTTTATCAATAAAATCGTAAATAAAAATATAAAATCCAATAAAAATAAAAGGCAGCAACAAAAATTTTAGAACATAGAGCCATCAGAAAAAATGATTTAACATTATTCCTGCTGATTTGAATACTTTCTAAAAACTCATACAGACTGTGATCTAAAGCAAATACAGCCAGATGTTATGCATATATCCTAATGCTGTAGTGGTTGAAGATAAAATACCCCTCCCCCCAAACAAAAAAAAATATTCAAGATTGAATTTTTGTACTTTCAAAACAAACGACTTTTGGAACCAAAAACATATCCCCATCAGATATAAGAAATCGTTTCACACATCAATATTGATAGCGGTTGACTTCAACAGAGATGAATGAAATTACCATAGAAATCATGGAATTGTAAAATTTAAAGCTTTTGATACACATAACACAACATTGTACATTCTTTATGAATCAAAAGAAAAAAAAATGTGTACAACTCAAAAAACTACTTTAAATGAATTTAAAGTTAGTGATAATCCACATTCCATTCCAATTTAAATGCAATACAAAACTAAAACCCTTTTCACTGCCATAGGTTTGAAATTAAAAATTCCCTTAAATATATAAAATCAATTATTAATCCCAAACCTTGTGCAAAGTTTAGTGGAAGTTCAATACAAAAATAAAATCTTCATTAAAGCTTCAATATCTTTAAATCAATTTCATAGATTATAATATTTGCACTGCTTTTCCCTTTATGCTGTAATTCATGAAAGGATCGGGCATTCATAAATGGCAGTGATGAACATTTGTGCCAGACTTAAGTAAATCAGATACATATAATTCATATAGTAATAGCTTGCACAGTGTAAAATGTAGTTTTTATCAATTGTGCTGACATGAGACACAAAGCATACTCTGTGCAAAATAAACTTCACCACTTTACCCTTAGAACAATTTGTATCATGCATCACATGGTCATATTATAAACATCATTTTTTTCCAAAGAACCTTCTCAATGAAAATATAAGCTTTTATACCTCACACAAAGAACAAAAATAAAACAGTGAAATCAAAATAATATAAATGCAAGCTCTCCAGATCATGCAGTTTTTAAATTGGAAAATCTTATTAAAAAAAAATTATTGCTAATATCTTATTCAGATAATTAAAGAGGCATACCTAACTCTAGTCTCTTTACAATCAACTTTTGTAAAGATTTGGATAAAGCTTAAATTATAGAAAAAGAAAAAAGTAAAGGTTTGGTTTCAAAATATGTTTGAAAAAAGAAATTAAAAAATATCCTTATTCGGCGTCAAGTGTCGTATAAGGAAAAAAAGAAATACATTCTTTGTTTCTATGCTAACAGAACCTTTATACTCTCATTACAAAAACTGTTCACTAGTATTATGTATAATATAAGCAGAAATAGAACTGTTTGCGGCAAACATAAAAGAGAAAACAGTGTCCAACTTTACTTTACTTTTAGTTGAGGAAACTAGATCTAGACAAAAACACTGCAGTTTGATATATTTGAATGGTGGACAGCAATACAACAACAACAAAAAATGTACCGTAAATTCATCATAGAACAATAAAGAATGCCAGCAAATGCAAGCTCCTCCCAAACTGCATAAAGCAGAATAAAACAAATAACCACAGAGAAAAAATTGATTGACGATCAAGTGCTTCTAGACCTTATTTCCTGAACAGAAATTGATGAGGTTGGATACAATAAATATAATTCTCACTCCTATCTCTTTCTCTCTATTTTTCACTTTGCATTTCTCACTCATCATATATACAAGCCTTTGAGCCAACACAGATCATTGACCAGGTTGAGCAATTGAAGCCTCCCTTCATATCCCATCAGTCAGTTAATCCACTTTGGCAGGGGTTTCAGAGCATATGTACTATGATAATGCAAAGATTAACAAATGCAAACATACTAGCCATCATTTTAATAGTTCTAAGACTCAGACTTCTTTATTCTTTTCCAGTACCATATCTGTCGATCAATACCAGTGCACTTTTTCATTTGTAAGGACTTGCCATCTGCAGAAACCTCAGCGCATTTCTGTGTATTTACGTGAAATACAGCATTGTCCTGAAGGAAAAATAAAACATAAATATATATATATATCAAAACCACTTTTCCACAGCAATTGAAAGTTGAAAAAAAAAACCTTTGAAAGATAAAATAGTTCAAATATTTGGATCTCAATAAATAACAGTTAGGATCTGAATTGAGCATAAAGGAATTGTAAGTCCTCTTGAAATAGGTATGAGATTGCAATGAATGCAAACATTAAAATACATTTGAATTTTGTGACTTCTTAGCACATCAAAATGTGGAGAATTTTATTAGATAGATAGAACTGAAGCAAATCCAACATTTTGCCTCAATGTTTTAATGATGCTTTCTTTGCTCAGTATTAAATAAAAAATATCACATAATTCATTCTCTGATAAAGAGAAGGAAATAGATAAACAAATCTTAAAAAAAAGACATAAACAGAGCTAGAAAAAAACATCGATGATAAATACAATAACTATACAGAAGAGATAGTTAAAAGGAGAGGGAGGATGAAGGAAGGAGGAGTGAGAGCTAGGCACTTGATGAGGAAAGATAAATAAGAATATAGATTTAATTGACAGACAGGAGCCTATAAGCTCACACCTGGAAAATGTACACTTCAGCTAAACAATCAATCTATTGCTATGATAAATCAATTTTTTTTACTCTATAACTGATTTATTCTAAAGAGGATACTACTGTATCAAAAAAAAAAAAAAAGGAAAAGAAAAAAATCGTATAAGGATAAAGCTTCAAGGGAAAAAATATGTTGACACTAATATGACCAAGAAGTATAACATGCAATAACAAAGTGAAAGTAAAAAAAATATATAAAGAGAAAAATTTTGTAGTTGTTACAACGTTCCTTGTATTTCCCCAAAGCAGAGCTAGGTAGGGCCTATATCTTCTGATAAATAATTATTTTCCTAATTCATTTGCATCTTTCAAGCTTTATATGCATACATGTATGTTAAGAGACTACGAAAGTGCATAGAAAATTTCAGAAAAACTAATGAATAAAAAATATTTAAATACCTAAAAGCATTAAAAACTGACCTCTCTATACTGCCACTCTTGATTGCCTTTCTGACCATGACATGGATAAATGATGACATTTTCTCCACCAGAATAATCCAAACATCCATCATCTCTTCGTATCTCACCAGCTTTGCTTAGCATCCAGAACTGCAAAAATAAGAAAATAAAATGCTATATGTTTTCATAAAAAAATTGAATAAAATACTTTGATTCTGCCGTTTATTAAGCAATCCCAGGATTTTCATTAGTTCTCTTCAAGTAAATATTTCTTATTATCAATTTGAACAAATTCCTTCAAAAAGTGAATATAAGTCTTAATAATCCAATCTTTTCCAAGTACATATGAGGTCGTGTTACATGAAAAACTTTGCTACAGTCTTGGTCCTTACTTGAAACCATAATTTATTATAAAATGATTGCTAAAAAGGTCTTACAGTATAAAGTTAAATAAATATGCTGTATCTTTTTTTTTTTTCAGAATATGTAAGTATGAACTGAAGCACCAGCTTAAACCAAGCCATCTTCATCTTTTTTATCAACTGTGTCAAGTGGCCATAATTAAAAAAATAAAAACAATTTCTAACATTCAATATAGCTGTACCTGATTTCCACCTTGGCTATGGCAAGGCCACATTTTTACTGTTTTGTGGTAGTTGCGATGATCAGCAGGGCTGTCAATACACATGGGTTTAGCCTTTGAGCGAATCTATTGAATAGAGAGATAATCACGTGGAAAGGAGACTACACCAGTCAAACACATTTTGCAGGTTAAGGTACTGATCACTGAATGAAAAAATGGCGAACTTTTTATTTTCACAAGGCTAATGTATAAATATCTGTTTGTCAAGTCCTGTCCACACTTGATTAAGTACAAGAGATTCTGCATTCCCCATTTTAACCAAAAAAAACCCCAACCAAACTAACATATGAATCCGTATCTTTAAAAAATTCAAACTGGATGTCAGAGATTAAACCTTTTCATCTAAAAGGAATAAATATAAAAGTAACATACCAACCAATATTTTGGTTTTCCCTTACATAAAAACCCATAAACTCCACCTTTACTATATGTCTTTCATACATTTTGCTTGAAAAATAATTATGTAGATGAGACATTTTCTGCAAAAATAATCACAGCAGGTGTCCAGTGAAAACAAGAAAAAAGACAAGGTTGAAAAAATTATGCTTGGCAACATCATTGATTGATATAAATGTTTATAGATATGTTTCAAAATATATCACACGAAAATATAATCTGTGAGATAAAGTACATGAAAAGTTTGTAATGAGCTGAGAATCAAGCAACTTTATCTTAATAGGCCTTATGTCATTGAAAAAATTCAAACAAACAAAACAATTAAATTGCATGATAATAAACTAACCTCTCCTGTGGCAATAGATTCTCCAGGAACAAACAATTCTGGGTAGATATTCTCAATATACCATTTAAATGACTTGCATTGAAGTTTCTTCCTCAATTCTTTCCTGGCCGATACATCACCATAATCACCCTTGATGTAGGAGTGATGAATTAAATAGCAATTTCATGTGAAACAATTTTACTATAGGCTATATGATATGAAAAAGTCGTTTCTGTTAAAAAATTAGCAATGAACAAATTTAATAATCTTCTTTTCCATTACATGGTTCTTTCAAAATATGTGAAAACTAATTCTTTCCTGTAATAAAGCTAACTTAATGAAATTTTCACCACTTGAAACCTTGGACATGCAAAGTTGAATTTCTCTATTTTTGCATTTATACAATCTGTACAACATCAGCTGTCAAATTAAAACTGGTCAAACACAATTGTCTCAGCTACAAGGTTGGATATGATACTTTATTTCTGAACATAATAAACAATAAAATTGCCCATGGCATCAGTGAAAGAAAATCATATGATTTTATTTTTTCAGCAAGTTCACACACAAGCTTCCACATCAGCATCACTTTTTAACTGGCAACCTTTGAATATTCTCTAAGCTTTGGAAAAATAAAAATAAATCTAGCTACATACCAGATCATAATTGAATCGCTCATAGTAGTAGTTCTTGTAGTCATCCATCCAGACCTCTGCCACTCTGATAGCATTTTTCTTGACAACATTAACACCTGATCTCCATTTATAGGGTGAGCGTTTGCGGAAAATATGACCAACATGTGAGCAAGGCACAATCTCCAGCACACCACCACACATCCATACCTAGAGATCCAAACAATAAATGAAGGGTATCAGTAATGAACCAAATACATGAACCAAATACAGCGCAGACAGAGAGTTGATGACTCTCTTAATTTTATGTAATTCTTATTTTACTGTTAATGTTCTGTAAATCTGACATCTCTAATAATTATGACAATATTTAAGCATTGACCAGTAAAAGTACTAAAATTACACAAATTGAGCTAACAATGAGTGCTCCATAGATGTCTTCAAGCTTATTATAAGTAAAATATCTCTTAAATATCTGAAGAGGTTTAATCACATGAAATGTATAACTAAAACTTGTCGTATAACAATGATTATTTAGTCATAACTTCAGAAAAATAAATGAGAAAATGATATACTGCACCTTTAGGAAATACTTTCATCTATTGCAATAGCTTTATAAAAAATCTTCAGGTTTCTTTTTTTTTTTTTTTACAAAGATACATTCTTTTATATTGATATCTTCAAGGAGCTGCTACATTAAAAAAAGTTTCATACTGACAAATCAAGTGTCTACATAGCTTCATACCATTACACTGTAAAAATACCTAAATTTCCAATTGAGGCTTACTTATTCAAATTTTAAATAAGAAGCGTAAAACATGTGACTATTTTCTGTCAGATGCTTATCTTGGGAAAGGAAGTTTTTTTCAAGTCTGCATCATATAATTCAATGTAACTCAATAATTCAAAAAGAGGCTACTTGCTCGGGACAATCGAGGATATTGATTCCATTGCTGCTTTATTCCTAATTCAATGGATAACTTTAAATAATATATAGCAAAGCAGTGTATTTTAGTAAGGCTTAGTCTGAAACAACCGTATCCTGATATTGGGTTCTGAAATATGCAAGTGAAATCCACCTAAATCTATTCTACAAAAGTAAATAAAGATATCATAGAATGGGATGTACTGGAAACATATATTATGCATATTCTTCTTCTTTTTTATATCTTTATCCTCCTTATTAAAACAATCCTCGTCCTCCTTCTCCTCACCACCATTGTCATAATTATTTTTAACATGTATTATCATCATCATCATCATCATCATCATCATTATTATTGTTGTTGTTGTTATTATTATTATTATTATTATTATTATTATTATTATTATTATTATTATTATTATTATTATTATTATTATTATTATTATTATTATCATTATTATTATTATTACTATTATGCCTTTTACTTTTATCACATTCTCGTTCTTTGTCTTCTTCCTCTTTTTCATCTTTTTCTTCATTATTCATATTATTATTTTATTTTCAGACATTAATTTACCCTGCCTAAAGTTGGTTCTTGTAAGCTAAAATTTCAGTGACTGAGGAGACACAAATGAGTTTGAATTGTTTTAAAGATTTTTAATTATAGCTAAGGCCTACATCTAGAAATCATTATGTGTAAAATAGGTAGATATCTGTAAATGTATAGACTCTCTAGCTTGTTTCTAGAAGAATCAAAAACCAGGAGGCACGATCTGCCTATAGATATTTTTGTGAAAAACTAATATATGCTTTGCAGGCTCGCACATTATTTTGGCCCAGTTCGTTCTCGTTTATCTCAGGACCCCCCCCTCCCCGCTTTAAAAAAATGGAAAAGGATCATAGTAAAGCCCAAAAGACTCATATCTATTTCAAACACAGGAGTTATATCTAATTAAGGTGCAAAATGAGCTTTCCTATATACCTACCCTGAATGAGAGTTCTAAATTTTCTCCACCCCAGATGTCCATGCCAGGATCATAGGTGCCTAGCTTTTCAAAATACTTTCTACTGATGGAAAACAGTCCGCCGGCCATGGTTGGAGACCTTCACAGGAGGGAAAAATGATTAGTGAGGAGCTTCTTAAAAGACTTGTTCTAAGCATTGGTATGTTACGGCAGAAGACTAATCAATAGGTCTTAAGACAAAAAGATTATCAACACGAACAGTGAGATCAACAAGACTCTAGCAGTGTCATCTTATCCCTTTTTGCAAGAAATAATGCTGTCTTGCAACCGCTGCACTCTTCGAATCAGTTGTCTTGTTGAGTATTATAAGTTCTTTATGTTGAATCTCCAGTGATATAATCCGCTAAGTTCTGCATTGACTTTTATTCTCCATTTCATACAATTATTTTGGAATAAATATATATTTAGGCGTCAGAGAGATTAATTTTTAGCTTTCTTCAGTTCCAAACAAAATAAAGAAAAGTTCTCACCTGTATTGAACAACAACAACAGCAGCAATAAAAGTTAAAAATATATACACCTCCTTCCTTATACCAAAGTTTCTTCCATGATATGAGGAGTTGTTAAGGAATACAGGTATGCTACATGTGAAATTTTTGTGGGATTGGCGAGCCATGCTGCCAATAATTATGGTAATACCTGAATTTTAAGTAAGCCTCTATAATAAAAGTTTTCGAAAAGAATAAGTTTATTTATAATGGTCTATGAAAGTGGACTAAGCCTAGACCCAGCATGTTGATACAATTCTTTCCGTCACTTTAATGAAGCAACAAATTCGCTTGAATGTTTGTGTGAGGGTGGGGGTGGGGATAAAAGAGAGAGATTAAGGGTAGAGAGCGAGAGATAGAAAGAAGAGTAAGGTAGGTAGGAGTAGATAACAAAAAAAAGAGAGAGAGAGAGAGAGAGAGAGAGAGAGAGAGAGAGAGAGAGAGAGAGAGAGAGAGAGAGAGAGAGAGAGAGAGAGAGAGAGAGAGAGAGAGAGAGAGAGAGAGAGAAAGACGACATATTCAAATGGTGAGAGATAGAGAGACGAGAGCAATAAGTCTTGAAAGACAACAATTTTTTTCGGATTTTCTTACGGAACAGGCAGCACATCGCTGCTGCGCGACTTTCTAAGGTAATCCGGTATGGCATGCCAAGAGAATTGCAGGTTCCAGTCGAAGCCGCCGATACTGGTGGACGCGGCTTTGCTGTACTGATAGCGCAGCGTGTCATCGTCAATCACGTCTATGACTGGGCATACCACGTACGACTCGTTCCTGGCGATGCGATCCAGCAGAGGCTCCAGCCAACCTATGCGGACGAAAATTGTAAAATAGAATGACTCCCTACGTTTTAAGCATGGTAGAATGGTACGCATACGCCTGCTTTGAATGCAAGAAGACACATAACTTGATCAAGCCTTGGGAATAATAGGGATGGCATAGAGAGGGGAGCTGGAAGCAGGAAAAATTTGGTAAAGACACATTGTACAATAGCACGCAATGCAGAACAATAATAATTGTCAAAGGCTTTGCTCTAGAAGTTAGATAGGCTAGTGGAAATCAATGCGCCGCCGACAGTTAAGATGCAGCCTCCCCCCACCCCCTTTAGTTTCGCACAAGATATGTACTTACCGCTAGTCATGGTTCACATCGAAACTGGCACAGAATTTCCCTAGTGCCGTGTGCAAACTGACCATCGTTGTTTATAATGGAGGGCGCGTTAGTAGGGAAAATATTGAGGTTTCGTAGACGACGTGCGTACCGCTGATCATGAGTCATAACGTAACTAGCGCGTAGTTTCCTTAGTGCCGCTTAAATCGCCAGGCAACTTTAGTCGGGAAAATACATTAGTTACCCAAACCTCACTAAAACTGTCTCAGATCATGTAATTGTGAGCATACAGTTGATTCACACACTAACAGCACGTTGGCAGCGGGCTAGTACAAAGTAAATTTCGAGCATCGACGCGCAGTCATCATGTTATCCTTGCATAAGGCTGAACGCAGACCAGAGCCGTGCTGTAACGGACAGCCCGGAACAGCCAATCATCACTTGATAGGACAGTCTACTTCCGTTTGCAATAGCACACGCGCGTCACACCCACAAGCCAGCACGATCCGTGCCATATGTTATAGCGCGCAACATCCTGTGTATTACAACCCTGTCATAAAACTTGGCCTATGTCGGCCCGGGCGCCATCTTGTATCGCTCCTTGATTCAGAACTTTATACTCAAGTTTCTAAAAAATGCCAGGCCAGAAATGCAAAAAGTCGTAACATTTTGCCTAGGCTATTACTAAGACTTGTTTTAAATAAAAAATAATTATGAATCTAAGCTTAGTTATTGAAAAACGCGTAAATTCGATCAGGCGTGTAACTCGCAGTACTAATCTATCTTGGCCGCTAACCTAGATCTAGCTAGCGGTCAGCAGTTTTCACATGATGAGCGGTCAGGCGCTAGAGTCGATCGACCGTGACCTTTGATCCCAACATCGCAAGTATCGGCTGACCATGTAGGTTGAGTACGCATATCAGAATTCAAGTGATGACTGGCTGTTACGAGCTGTCCGTTACAGCACGGCCCTGGTCTGCGCGTAGCCTAACAGTTACGTTCTCGGCATGAGGGCTAGCGTGTTAAAGAAAAACGATAATGCTACTTACCGCTATGCAGAAAGAGTTTATGCAATCGATGGAGGTCAGTCTAAAAATATTTTGACCTAGTCAAGCTAAGGGCCCGACAGCCTCCTCTGCGAAACCTCTAAAACGCGTTAGATGCACCGGATTTACCTTGTCTGGAAAAGGGTAAAAATTTGACCCAATAATAGATTATTTCTTTAATATTGTGCAGCTTTCTAGATGCGAGCAGATCTATAGGAAAGAAATATGTATACTAATTAGCCAGTATAGATTTTAGAAGCGAAATGTCTTGATTCAAATGAGCACGTCGGCAGTCTAGATTTTGCAATGGCTGCCGCCATTTGGCTCAGTAGCTTCATGCCTGTGAATAGGCATGTTTCGCAGACGAGTTACGTACCGTTGATCATGAGTCATAGCGTAACTAACGCATGGTTCCACCAGTGCCGTGTACAAATCGGCTTGCGTTGTTTACATCGGATGCCGCAAGCGAGCGTTAGGCCTGGTCAGCAGCCGTTGTGACCTAGTTCAGTAGTTGAGAAAACTCACAAGCTGAATGCACGAGACTGTGCGCTCTCCGCAAACTACATATCTGTCAAAATCAGTGATATCTGCTGCTGCTGGTAAAAATGTCTCGGATCATAAATTATGATCGTTGTGTAATGTAAGTGTAAGCATGCAGTGGATACCTACTACACTGCGCTCTGGAACCAGGATAGTACTCAGTAGCATTAGAGCATCACTGGCAGTCATCATGTAGCCCTTGCATAATGGTTACGTTCTCGGTGAGAGGGCTAGCATATTTGCGAAAAGCGAGTACGCTACGTACCGCTAGGTGGGAAGAATCTATGCAAATGATGTCGGTCAGTCTAAAAATATAACGTCGTAGTCTATCTAAGGGCCCGTCAGCCTTTCCTGCGAAACCTCTAAATATCCCAAGCAAAAGTAGACTATTATCACTTTTTTAAAGCGAAATATCACGATTCAAAATGAGCTCGTTAGTAGTCTAGATCCTGCCGCCATTAGGCTCAGTGGCTTAATACCTTTGAATGTGTACGTGCCTTTCGACTACTAGATAATAATTATAAATAATCCCATTGACACTAGGTTAACCTCATGGCTGTCATGATAGACTGACTCAACAGGTGAACTGCTAAGTAAAGACCCAATGGGAGCGCCATAATCAACTCCGAGAAGACACGTCATGTAGAGGTCGCTGAGGCGTGTGTTGTGTTCATGGCGATGCTCTTTATTCTTATCAACAAACTTTTCATTTCTAAAACACCCGTGTGCATAATAGTAGTATGTTAGATCGCAAGAGTTATGAACCAATACATTTTTTTTTGACGGCCTATATCACCCCCCCTCCTTTTCAATTTCCGAAATTGAAAATGAAAGCAATCTTGATCAAAATCGTAATGCACAATACAATATTTAAAAGATGCGTGATAGCGTGCAGGCAAAAGGTAAAAAAAATATATAATTATGCGTCATGAAACATAAGAAAAAAAATTTACATCTCACTTGAACAACTATTCAGTGATATGGCCAGCCAACTTCTAAACACAGAAAGAGAGCCTGATAATTGCAAATATTTTGCGCACAAGTTCTTGACTGTAGATTTCATTTGAGCATTACTTTATAAAGATCCCACACTACAAAAGGCGCGTCCACATCCAACATAGTTTTTAAAGAAAGGCTAATTATCCTAGCATGCAAAAGTCCTGAATAATTTAGCATTTCAGGTAGAAAAAGCTTTAACACAGTCATGCATGTATCCATTCCCTCCCTCAGCGGTATAAAGATAATTAGAAATATCGGAGGCTCAATCACGCTTGATATCCTAGGTTCAGTAACCTGACCACATCTATACTATAGAAAGTTTGATTAGGTCTGAAGAAATCGGAAGGAAGGGAAGGGGAGATAAGAAAGGTACCAGGGACAGGGAAAGCACTTCAATCTCATCAAAATATCCTTCCCTCTAATACAACTTGAGCCGCCGTTCGCCATGAGTTTCTTCTGAGAAAAGATCCCTCTCGAGGAGGCCAATCAATAGCGTGAGTGATAAGGAAATACCGTCGCCGTGGTTGATTCTCTCTAATCAGTTGCCACGAACAACTGGCTCAGTTCGCGCAGTGCGTGAGTAAGAATTCGCTACAGTTACCATGTTCTTCCTATCGCCAATCTGTGTGGTCAGACTTGATCAGGAAGCGCAGGGGGCTCAAGAACGTATTATTACGCTGCTTCGCTTATTTGCCATGGCTGATAAAATCGCTGATTAAGGAAGGGCACTAACACTCTTGTTTTTTGACAAAAAAATAACGTGGCTGTGGATTGAAATATTTCCCTCGCGCTCACGGGGATGATTGAAGGATCATGATCATCAGATTTATGTTTAAAGCAAAACAACGAGAGTCATTGAGAAGAGAACAAATAGATAAACACCCTTAAAAGCACGTGAGTACACATTGATATCTACAAAACTGATTTATCAGCATTCCATTATGAAGCTGCACCGAAAATCAAAATTATGGCAGTTTACTAGAGATACAACAAAGTAAAAATGAGCAGATTTGTAATTTTTTCTCTTTATCTTTGGTTAAAACATTAAATTTTCAGGACCTACAAAGTTGGAGAGTCAGATCAATCTACTAGAAGGGAATAACCAGAAACTGTAAAAAAGCACTTTCTTTAAAACGGCAGCAAATAAAAGCCACAAGGAAACTACAAGAAGTTGTCACGCTGAGATGCACTGTAAACTTTACAAGCCTGCCAAGGAGCTAAAGACGGTAGCCTTATTAATCCATGTGAAAGTTATCAGTAGACAAGGAATGAATGAAGAATATTGGGTTGAACAATATAGGTTAATATTAACAGGGGGACAACTGGCTGTTAAGTTTGGCGATATGGCTGCGATTGGTAGAAACAATACACATAAATTTGTCTAAAAGTAAATATACCCTGTAATAAGAGGTGAGAAATATAACAAAGATGTCCCCGCACTATCTGTTGGTAATAGGAAGTTCCAAAGTGAGGGTCCTTAAGTTATTGTTATTTTATAAATATAGGAAAGATAGAATATAAAGAGGAAGGACGAGAGGTTCAAAGTAATTTCTAATAATTTCTTGTCGCCAAGATATGTTTGGATGACTGGGAAGGGTGTGAAATGCGAAATTCAACACCAAGTAGACGATTATGTCACGGTCTTCGTCATTCAGTTAACATCGTTTTAGAAGACTCAAGAGAGATGCGGCCTCACAATGATGGTCTGGGTTCACTACCTGATAAAAGCTTGGTAAGGACGGTCTAGCCTCCCGAGAGTTAAAGCACTAGACATAGAATGTTTTCTTCGAAAGAAAAAGATATATTACTGTTTCCCTTTGAAAAAAGGTGTTAGAATTGATACATGTTTTTATCTTTCAATAAAAAGACATTTACATAATTATGTAGGGCAGCCATGACACGAAAAGGACAAAGCTGCAACGACGACGACAACAAAAACAACAATACCTATAAATCAGTGCAAGCCAGTATTTCTTGAACGATAAAAAAAACCCCCTTGAAAACCAAGAAAAAGACCACACAAAGTGTAAAATTTATAATAGAGGATCAACATGGAAAAAAGGCAACATTATTTCATATCTCATGATTTGAAGACTACTCTTTGAAGATTTTGTTTATTCAAAAACATCATTCTATAAATGAAAATCAAAAGCTTTCAAGAAAGCTTGGGCTCGTAACTCCTTGTATGGCTGCAAAATACACATTAAGTTTCAAGGATATACCCCCCCCCCCAACCTCACCCCCCAATCCTCTTATCCAAACCGTACTAAGATTAAAAACTAAATCCAAAACATCTAGCTAAATCTACTAATAGTGTGAGTCTAAATATATTAAACCCCGATTAAAATTGGAGCTAAGTCTCAACTTCGCAAAAATAACATTCAGCAAATGCGCAGAGTAAGTCTCGTAACGAATACTTCAAACCCACTTCTTTTTTTTTTTTTTTTTGACATAAAAAGGTTCATTCTGCCTTCTACCTAGCTAACAGCCTTAAATTTTCTAAGAGAGGTATTTAATAGATGGGAAAAAATCTGTGGAAGGAGAAAACACAAGTGTTAGAACGATCGGCCTAAAAGTGCATTTGAAAGGAAGAGGAGATAACGAAACAAAGAACTTCATCTTCCGCAACCAATCGGACCAAAGAAGTCATCTAGAAATGTGACGCGTTTTGTAACGTTCCTTTTGTGCCCTGCAAAGCAAGATGACATGCGAAGGTAAATTCTTATTCTCCAACGAAGCTAGCCGAGTTAAAGCTAATGAAGCCAAAAAAAAAAAAAAAGATCAAACAGTCGAGGGGCTTTTAAGATTTCCTTTATTCATTCAGTCCTGAAATCACAGACATCAATAACAAGCCCCAAAGTTTCATTCTTAATGAGTTCAAAACTAAAATACTTGCAAGAAGTCTCTGTTTTGTTGAAAACGATATAAAGACTCCGAAATGAATTTAAGTCGGACAGAAGGAAACAATCAAACAGCGCTCTCACAAGAGATAAAAATTAAAAAAAAGTTCCAGAATCTATGAACATCACGGCCAGCAAGACTTACAAAACGAAACACTCTCCAATTGTTGCTACAAGAAAAAATTTTTTTTCAATGTCTGAGTACAACTGGAGTATTGTAAAGTTGTTGGAGCTCTCTTCAAAATTAATAAAAGTATGCTCATTAACTAATCTAAAGAAAAAAATGACTCATTTTTACCATAGAACATACGTCATTAAAATGTCAACTTAGCGATTTCTACCCAAGATCATGGGACTTCTAATATTATTGTCCTGAGTGGTCAGTTATTAAGTTGGGTGAATAGTCGTATAGATTATCCATGCTGTCCACAGCACTGCCTCTGAATTAGTGCAGAAGTCTCTATAGCTAACTTGGGAAAATCAGACTTTGTGATCCTCGTCAGGCTTAATATAAACTGGTAACAAACAGTGAGAAAAACTTTAAGCATTATAAAAGAGTATAAAATACATCGATTCAAGACAGGTTAAAAACAATTTAATTTTGAGGCATATCCAAATTCTCTCACGTAACTTGTAATTTTACGGGAATTTACCTCTTGGAAGTGTGTCCAGGCCCACCGATCTGAAAAAAATCTATTTTTATGTGCAGAGGAAATCTGCACATTCTACTAGAACATTTCAGAGTGTAAGGCTGTGCCAATAATAAAATCTTTTAAGCAGTTGATTGAGTTATAACCAATGCGAAGCCTGCACATAATACTTTCTCCCCCAAAATTTATAGATGGCTTAGTGTAAAATCTTTTGACAAGGTTGCCGTGACTCGCTTTTAAAAGTTATATACCCTCTCTGCCTTGAAAACCCATATGTGAGAGAATCCAGGCAACAATAATTTTAATTTGGGATGGTAATATTTTGAATAAACTGTAAAAATCTTTGACAATTTTCAGTTTGAGGTTTTTGTTTGTAAAGTGCCCGATGCAGAGAAATTATAAACGTAAATTACAATTTAAAAAATTTATCTATTAAAACCTTTTTTTTTTTTTAGTTTCTCAAGGACTAAGAGTATGCCTTTTAACTCTACATTAAAACCTATGAGCTAACTCTTAGACGCCTTCGGATTTATAACGTTTTTCTGAGCAGCCACTTTCTGCCCACACAGTGTAGGCTCAAAAGTTTGAACTATCATAAAGCTTTCTCAGCGCTGTACAAGTTCTTGTAGAAAAATTGTTTCATTTGTGTTTCTATTTTACAGTAAATTATGAGACAAAAGTTAGTAAGCAATCTAAAATCTTTCGCACATGTAAATGACTGACGGTAGCCAGTCGTAGTTTCACGTCTTCCCTCTCCACTGCTCGCAGAGCTCATCAAAAGCATTCGAGACCGTTTTCAAAATCATTCAGACCCTCTCAACGGGACATATCCCTCGAGTGCGTTTAGCAGGTCATTTGCGCGGGCACTAGCTGCGATCAAGAGCTGATGCGAAACATTTGGAAAGTGACAGAGAACCAAAAAACGCGAGTTGACACTTTGGTAGGCAAAACCGGGACTGAATGTTCCCACAGGAATAATCGCCCGCTAGTTCTCAATCCATTCCTGATGGACATTCACCCAGAGAACTTATAACAGAAAGAATAGTAAAAAAGCTTTGACTTAAAGAGGATTTGGAAATTCTAAAACAGGGAAGCCAAAGAAAGAAAGGGCATGAGTTAAGAATAAAGCGAAGGCAAGCGGAAAATACCAAAAAGAACGATTAGCATATTATTTGGTGATAAAGTTTAATTTCAAATCGTGACACCCCTTGGGTTAGGTGTGTCTCATGTGGCACAAAAATTTTAGGGTAAATAATAAGCGACAAAATTTTGAAGTTTGAACAGACATATGTGTTTAGTTCAATTCCTCAAACAATAAACGAGTGAAT
>JAWDGP010001486.1:317500-362500 GCA_033675545.1 Elysia crispata
AAAAAGGATTAATACAAAATCGGCAGCAAAGTTAAGGGAAGAAAAAGCATTTGGAAAAGAAAAGAACCAAACGGTAATAATTTGAAGATAAGGCAGTGCCAAAGCTGTTTTGGCCTGGTCAGTACCACTTCAACTGACTCAAAACTTAAGCATGGACACGGCACAAAGAATAATCCATCACAAACATTTTTAGCACTTTGATATCAGGATGTATTTTTTTTACAATCCGGCAATGAACATTGACGTGGCAAACACATAGCACAGGCGGAATCGAGGCCAGGAAGCGGCACATATTAAAACATATTATGAACCTGAAGGACATACACATTGAGAAACACCGCAGAGAGCACATAAAACTAACATGCACTTCTGTGTTCGTTGAAATATTCTTATTCTATCGCACTTAATTTGCTTTAAGTGGTCAATTTTACTCCCGTTTATTACTGACGTCTATGGCCTTCAAATGATATAATTTTTTTTAACGTTTGAATGATCTTAATTGTGTTGATAAGTAGCCAGTTATAATATCAAGTGAAATTAATGTTTCAATAAAATGATTTTATAAATGTATATGTCCACTCGTTTTGGTACAACTGGACAGCCCAAAATTTGGTTTTTTTCGTGTTGTTTAAAGTGGGCAGGACGCGGGAGAACATAATCAAAATAATGCTGGTAACGTATGAACTGTGACGAGAGAGAGAGAGAGAGAGAGAGAGAGAGAGAGAGAGAGAGAGAGAGAGAGAGAGAGAGAGAGAGAGAGAGAGAAAGAGAGAGAACAAAATTAGAGAAAATGACAGAAAAAGAAAGAGAAGAGAAAAGAAAAGAAAGAAAAAAATGGCGAAAAGGAATAAAATAAGGAAGAGAGCGAGAGAAAGATTATTTGCTAATAATCTAGATAAATAGATAGATAGATAGATATGGAGAGAGGGGTGGGGGAGAGAGAAAAGGAAATATGTGCCAGGGTTCAGTCGGTTGGTGCTTAGAGAGAGTGTGTGTGTGTGCGCGTGGAAAGGGAAAGAGTTGTGAAAGGTATGAAAATGTGACAGAAAGTAAGTCTGCCATGAGTTAAGACATCTCGACAAAATGAGCAACAATATAAATCTATCTGCTTCTTGCACTTTTCAGAGAACATAACCAGACGAAACATTGAATACAAAAGAAAATTATGAATCTGCGAATATTAAAAAAAAAGAATATTATTAGCATTTCTGAAATTTAGCTCATTTCATAAGCCCAAAAATGACTTTGCAATAAACGTAATCAGAAATTTATTTGAGAGTTCCTGCAAACTGACGACGCGGGGAACAGATCGTCTGTTGAGAAAAAAAAATAGTAGAGAAGAAGAAGAGGAAGAGAGAGAGAGAGAGAGAGAGAGAGAGAGAGAGAGAGAGAGAAAGAGAGGGAGAGAGAGAAAGAGAGGGAGAGAGAGAAAGAGAGTGGAGAGAAAGAAGAGAGAGAGAGGAGAGAGAGAGAGAGAGAGAGAGAGAGAGAGAGAGAGAGAGAGAGAGAGAGAGAGAGAGAGAGAGAGAATGGAATTGAATAGGAGAGACAATGAGTTTGATGAAAAGGGAGTAAAAGTGAGAGAAGTGAAGCAGTCAAAGAATCCATTCCTCCTCCCCCCCCCCCCCCCCTGCAAAAAAAAAAAAAAAAAGAAAAAAAAAAGGTAAGCGGACTGATATGTATAGATAGACAGAAGGCATAATGATTAAGGCTTTGGTAACCGAAGCCACCACCCGAGACACAGACATGCTTTCGACCCACCCTCAGGCTGAAGAAAACCTAATGGAAGTCCTAGCCTGTAGCTGTCACAGAAAGCGGTCGACTCCGTGAGCTGTGAATACTGGAGAGTGACGAAAAGACTAAGAACAAGACAGCTTCGAAAGATCGCGTGATTGTACAGAGGATTCGAAAAGCATTGCTTTCGTTTACGCCTAAACGAGTTGTCTCCAATAACAGCCGCTGATTTAACCATTCTTTTTTGAGTTACAAACAAGAGAGAATAAAGGTAGAGAAACATAATACAAATTGGAATTGATTGAGTAAAAATTTGGGAGAAAGATGCCTAAAAAATGGGAGGAAAAAAAAAACAAGACTATTTGGGCAAAAATCGGTATGTTATAAAAAAATTAAATCTCCGTGACCATCAAGCCGGCGACTTTCAAGAGGCTATGATAGTGATATTAAGAAACCATTCAAAACAGGACTAAAAATCTGAGCTTTGTGATTAAGGCTTTACAAATATTGCCACTTCTTTTCGGTAAAACGTTAAAGCAAGTAAATGAAGTGTTTGAACAGGGGGAGGAAGTCCACAGGGGAAATCTGTTAGTTTTTCATCCATTTCTTAGAACAGAAGACGAGAGCCTTAAACCATCATGGCTGCAATTAAAAACTATACTGCTTGATACGTGTTTTCTTTCAGATAAGCTCATGAATAACAAGTGGGGGAAAGCGCTTATGCTCTGCGTCCATGTGTTGCTCTTCTGGTGTAAAAAGATGACGGTGCTCTCAAAACCAAGGGAATGACTATTGAAAAGTCAAAGCGTATGACATTATTTCTTACCGTTTTTTTTTTTTTAATGTATAAAATAATTTGCTTAATATCAAACGATAAATTGATGTAAAAAAGGCCACTATTCTTACTTTCAAGAGCATAGTACTTTTATTATTAATATTATTATCATTAATATTCTTCTTCTTCTTCTTCTTCTTCTTCTTCTTCTTCTTCTTCTTCTTCTTATTATTATTATTATTATTATTATTATTATTATTATTATTCTTATTATTATAAAAGGCAAATTCGATTTTTTTCTCTGCTAACTTATCCAAAACTACTCAATACCCAGTGATAAAGTTTACAGAATTTTAATCTGCTAAGATTCGTGTCCCAAGTAATGCAAAGAGAAAACTATATAAAAGTTAAGGATTTAGGCTAAAAAAATGCTCTTGAAAGTTTATTATGTTTTTGTTGCAATAAACTCATCAAAATTTTTTGCCAAATTTGTCATGATGGACCAACTAACATTTAAAAAACTGTTCCCAGCGGTTTACAACTTTGAAAGCGGATGACGCTTTTGTAAAACATGTTATTTTACTTTAAAAGAGTGAAAAACTGAAAAAAAATTAATAACATTAAATTAAATCTAACCTATTCCAGCGTAAAGACAAAAGTGTCATGGAAAACATGCAAATCTGTATGTTTTGATTGGCTAGTATTTTTATAACATTTTCATCAACACATTTTCTTCCGAACTGCAAACACCACTTTTGTTTCTTAAGCACGCGTTTCGTACTTCTATTCTGTTTCACATCTAGGATATCGACCAGATCCACTACTTGTCAACGTAGAAACATTGAAGTAAGGCCATTTTACAAACTTGCCAGTCTTAATTTGTCTTGCATAAGTTATACAGATTTGGGACTAGGTCTAGAATAATAACAAACTTTAAAAATCCGTGAGAACTCGATACATTAAAAAAAAAACCTCTGGGCGGTGAACATTATTCTCTCTATAACATTGTCTGAGCAGTTGCAAGTTTTTACTTTGTATTGGAGAGCACTTTTTCACCACATAAGCGATCACTACATTGTACATTTATCTGTAATGGGTCATCAGCACCACATTATGTTCTCGGTGGAGAGATAAACTGAAAAGAGGACTGCTTAAAAAAAATTGCATTTAAATTTACTTTAATTTTTTGCTTCTGATCTCTCCTTAATTTAAAGAATGTCTCTATGACAACGTGAGAAGAATTCCAATACTTCGAGTGGGTCTAATAAGAGGTTCTGGAGGAGATATAGGCGAATATCTGTTATTGCTGTAAAGTTGGCTTTTCTTTAATGTGGTTACATAGCTCTGTAGGAGATATATATATTATTGTTGTAAAATCTGCTTTTCTAAACTGTACTAGTTTTCCCCAATTGTTGTTGTTGTAAATGTTTGCTTTTCTTCAGTGCAGTTGTATGGCTCTGGAGGATACAAAATTATTATTTTTGTGAAGTTTGCATTTCTTTAATGTGGTTGTCTTCCCCACCTGTTCATTTGGACGGACAATCATGCTTTTTATTATTATTATTATTATTATTATTATTATTATTATTATTATTATTAATTATTTTTGTTGTTATCGTTATTACTATTGTATTATTCTTAGTATCATCATCCTCATTATTATTCATAAAACAATAGTAGCGGTAGTGGTAGTGGTAGTGGTAGTGGTAGTGGTAGTGGTAGTGGTAGTGGTAGTGGTAGTAGTAGTAGTAGTAGTAGTAGTAGTAGTAGTAGTAGTAGTAGTAATAAGGATGATAATGATGCTGGTACAAACATAATAATAATGATAATAACAATAATAATAATAATAATAATAATAATAATAATAATAATAATAATAATAATAATAATAATTATAATAATAATAATAATAATAATAATAATAATAATAATAATAATAATAATAATAATAATAATAATAATGATAATAATAAGGAATACATAAATAATAGGAAGAAGAAGAAGAAGAAGAAGAAGAAGAAGAAGAAGAAGAAGAAGAAGAAGAAGAAGAAGAAGAAGAAGAAGAAGAAGAAGAAGAAGAAGAAGAAGAAGAAGAAGAAGAAGAAGAAGAAGAAGAAGAGCAAGAACAAGAAGAGGAAGAAGAACAAGAAGAAGAACAAGAACAAGAACAAGCAGGAGGAGGAGGAGGAGGAGGAGAAGAAGAAGAAGAAGAAGAAGAAGGAAGAGGGGGCGGGGGTCCTTACTTCCTTCCTATTGAATCTGTTTTAGAGTTATATAAAATAAGTGAATCTATAAGCAAGTTTAATATTTGCCATTTCGTTTATTATATTTGTCTGCTCAAAATAGCAATCTGTATATTTGATCCGAATCACTTATATAAAATTACCAAAACTGTAACATGCTATTTTGAGGTAATTCCCTTTTCTCCTTGTTTATGAACACTATCATTATCGTCATTGTAATCAACCTTAAGTATCTAGGAGATCATAATCAACGCCGAAATAATTGGTTGAAATCATCATTTACCATAGCAACGGGAAGCACAGTTATCTTTGTATGTCGCTCTTAAATTTAGATGCACTCCATAGTTACTATCTTCTTTTCCCAACTTGATACACTTTCTTGAAGAAACTCGTCTCAGTTGTTTCGATGAAGAACATAATTGCGCGTCTCTGAGCTCAGTAAGATTATCATTTTCAAGCTTTAAAGAGACATGGCGTCTTTGAAACTAAACCAACTCTGATAGTTAAACCTTTCGAAGAATTGTATAATTGACCCCGTTGGATATAACACCCCGCGCAAAAGCTTATAACAAGCACCGCAATAGCTATAAGTTAGAGGGGCTAAGCAATAATAAGAAATATGTGAATGAAAATGGAAAATATACTTGCTTTATTTTTGGGATTCGAACCCTCAATTTACAATTGCTATTATCAGTAATATCTTCTTTCACAAGAAACGCATAGGCGACGTGCGGATTTTTGGCGTTAACAGTGAAAGGCAGCAATATGACACTCTTTAAAGGACATCGAGATCAATTGGAGTCATATTTGTATAGTTCCCATACAAACAACCAAAGTTAATAGACTTTTACAGCTTAGATGGGAAACAAAGTGAAAATGTGAAGCCTTTGGCGACAATCGGACGGCTCATCGACCAGACCTCATCGACTTGCTGCGGCTTACAAGGTTGGGAGGATTAGAGGGGTTTGGCCACGTTGCAGTCACACTTGTGTAGAGATTAGTTCTTCCCACCATGGGCGATGCCGATCAATCCACAGTGTCTTAACACACTGCTGATGCGATAGCTAACTATCGATTTGAAGTAAAATGAGTCAACTTTAGAGCATATGCTTCATTTACAATGTAAATAAAAGAGAGTCCTTTCATCAACCAAGACATGTGTTGCGAGTATATTGAGAGAAGGAGAGAGAGAGAGAGAGAGAGAGAGAGAGAGAGAGAGAGAGAGAGAGAGAGAGAGAGAGAGAGAGAGAGAATAACATAGAATAAGTTAAACAGCGAGAGTAAGAGACAGACAGACAGATAGATAGATAGATAGATAGATAGATAGATAGATAGATAGATAGAGAGAGAGAGAGAGAGAGAGAGAGAGAGAGAGAGAGAGAGAGAGAGAGAGAGAGAGAGAGAGAAATTTAATATGACAAAAGTAGTAAAGTATGTTTGCATTTCATCAAAAGTTCAACAGAAAAGACTTGTTACTATTTCCTTAATGTAAAAAAGGAACAGAAAGGACGACTTTCATACATTCATCGTGTGTTCTTAAAAGACCATCACTGCTAAATGTTTAACGAAAGATAAAACTGAACTAGGGTAACATTAAAAAAAAACCCACCTCAATTCACAGAAACCATGGTATTTTCTTTTCTCCCTACGAATAAACCTCTAAAAGATCAAGCTTTTTTTTTCAACTCGACGTGGAAACCTGCTAAATATAGCAAATCGAAGTTCTTAAAAATTGGAGTAGGATGCATATTATCTTCCTTCAACGTGAAACAACGCAACGCCAAGTTTAGAAAAAATGTTCCACAAAAACATATATTAAAAAAAAAAAAGGACCCACTTCCCATCATACTGTCGGCCGCAGCAGTATTCATGGCCTGTCTTTGTGGAGAACCGACATGTCTGGAAGACGTGAGTCGACATAACTCTGCTAGAGTGAGGAAGATTTGCCAACATCTTTTCTCCTTGGCACGCTCAGAGATGTAATATAACTGACGTCTTCGATACTACACTACGCATGCCTCCCAAGACAAAAAAAATGTATGCAAATTTCGGTTCTCTGTTTAAATAACTAATGTCTTAGTTATTGTACAAACGAGCCTGTTTTTGCCCTTTTGACAAATATTTTGCACATTCGATCATCATCATCATCGTCGTCATCTTCTTTTTTTTTCTTCCTCTCCTCCTCCCCCTCCTAATGTTCCGTTTTATACTACTACTACTACTACTACTACTACTACTACTACTACTACTACTACTACTACTACTACTACTACTACTACTACTACCACTACCACTACCACTACCACTACCACCACCGCGACGACGACGACGACGACGACGACGACGACGACTACCACCTACTACTACCACCTACTACTACCACCACCTACTACTACTACCACCTACTACTACTACCACCTACTACTACTACCACCTACTACTACTACTACCTACTACTACTACTACCTACTACTACTACTACTACTACCTACTACTACTACTACTACTACTACTACTACTACTACTACTACTACTACTACTACTACCTACTACTACTACTACTACTACTACTACTACTACTACTACTGCTACTGCTACTGCTACTGCTGCTGCTGCTGCTGCTGCTGCTGCTGCTGCTGCTGCTACTGCTACTGCTACTACTACTACTACTACTACTACTACTACTACTACTACTACTACTACTACTACTACTACTACTTTTATTTTTATTATTATTACTATTATCACTTTTGTTATCATCATCATCACCACTATCGCAACCAACGCCGCCGATGCTATTGTTGTTTTTCTATTTTGTGCTGCTTCTGTTTCCTGTTATATAGATTCAACAATTGCAATTAGGAATGGAAGCTACAGAATACACACCTTACTATTGATAAGGTATATGTTGAGGTTTTCACTGTATTAGCCCATAGCTCTTCTTCATTTTATCGGCAGATTGATGACATACCTCGATCGTAAAAAATATATACTACTGTACAGGGTATACTCGATACTCGTTAATTATAGACATCTCTTTCGGTAAGTCTGTTCCACAAGCAGAGAAGAGCATTTGGCACGTTTAAAACACGCATAAAAAGGAAGTGAAATTTTATGCTCAAATATTGATTTTAAAATTAAGACAATAACATCGATAAAGAATTAATACCTTACAAGATAATATATATGTTCCAAATAAATTATTTAAAAATATCTTTTGAATGGAATATTAATGAATATCATTTGAATTCTTAAGAGTAATTCTTAACGTCTTTAGAGAATTGGCAATATCGCTCAAATTAAAATTTGAGTATGAGAAGTACATGATTCATTGATAAAGAGGACCGAAAGAAAAATTTGTGCGAGTAACGGCTTGAGAACGGCCTGTTTGAATGATGATGTCTTTCAAAAAAGCCAATACCACAGCGGATATTTATTGCATTTTGCTCAACGAAATTGGAACAAAAAGTGCCCGGCCTATCAGCAATCTTCATATTCAAAATGCGATGAAATTTTAATATTTATGGGCTCATGGTTTTTATCCTTTTTTACAAAACAATATCTTGATGTTTTCCTCTTTTCTTAAATTTCATCGAAAATCTAAGTCTAATTACCCTTATTCTTTGAAAATTATCTTTTACTTAAGGAAACAACAAAAATAAATCTCTCATTTGATGTAAAATTATACAATACATATACTTGACTTGCTATAATAAAATAAGCTGATCCTCTTCTCTCATCACTTTTCGTTCCTTTGTCTCATGTTTCAACTTAAACACACACACACACACACACCTCATGGTCCTTGTGTATCATCCACTTCCTTACAAACGAATGCGAGACGTATTAAGCATTACAAAATAGTCTTTTTCGACATATAAATTCTGATTCCGATGCTATCTACAGTCTTCTTTCAGTTGTGATCCGTTAAATCATAAATGTTTGTTCTTAAAATGCCATATTGCTATCTGCTACCGCACGAGTTTCCCAACCCGAGCCTTGTGCACACAAAACATTCTGGAGCATTAAGCTGGATGTCCTCTCACGGCCGCTACTCAACACGGCCATGGGATATGAAAAATGCAAGAGCAAGCTCCAGAAGAGCACAGAGAGAGCAATTATTTGCCCATCTTTCGCTGCCACAGTGTTTCAATAAAAAATACTTCAGGTTAATGAAAGTAGATCGACACGTATAAAGACTTCCTTCGTTTTAATCTATTGACCCACATATGGATTTTTTTTATGATTTAGATCCTGGGAAAAAAAAGTTCTAAACTAGCAAACAATGTCGTTGTCTCTCAACACATCATCTCTATTTATTATCACGAAATAAATGAAATTATCTTTCTTTGTTATGCCTTCTACTGACGGCAAATGATGATAAAATGAAATAGAGCGAGATTATTAACCTACATTTTTTTAAGTCTATAATTAAAAACATCGCTTTCTAAAGAGAAAGGCATATGGTGATTTACGTTAAATCAATAACTGATAAACTGAGACAGTCTTTTTTTTTACATTAATTTTTGCTTTCTTCAGAATGAATGAAGGACCCTGAAGCAAAAGCCCTCTTGAGAATTCCCCGCTGCGTAAATATTAATTTACATAGATTTAAATTTCTAGTAGAACTACACGCTAGTTCCCTTGTTATACTACATGACACAGAAATGCGAAGAACAATATATACCATTACAAAGTTAAAAAAAAGTCAAAACGTAAGTTAATAATTTAAAAAGCCCACTTTTCCTTCTGCTACATACGATGAAATACAATTTTTGTTAAGAATTGTCGAATAAGTGTTGCAAAGCGATGAGAAACTTATTGAATCTGAGCGAAAACCTGCGCACTTCCATCTCGCAATGGCAGGCGTATTAAACAATCTGAATTTCAACCATAGGGTTGCGAGCACGTTATACACTGCCAAATTACGCTTGTTAAGGACCGTGGATAGTCCTTACCTTCACCCTTGAGAAATACAAAATTCCCCCTTTCTTTCTTTTTCGATCTGCGATCTTCCAATCTAGACGAAGTTTTTCATCACCAAAGCCGGGAGCAATAATTCATAGGGTATGAATGTCAAGAATTGGCAAATAGAGGCACAGAGCTGACACGAGAAACGCGCTTGGTGAGGCGTCAGGCAAAACAACTAAATTAACACCCGCAACACCTCCCCTCCCCACAAATAAGTGTGTGTGGAAGAATATGGACTGCAGTTGACCAGCTTATCTAAAAGATTTGTGTATTCTCTCACAGCACAACCATACAAATGTGGTTGACGGATTATCAAATGTTTAATTTCAGTACTATCATACTGACGAGCTGTTGCACGCCAATGCAGTATGCTTAAATTAAAGAAGGTCGTGCAGTGCAGAAACTTTCCTCACACTATTCTTATAAGAGATAGAACAAATGAGATAAAAGAATGCCATGAGATCAATAGGAAGTGGCCTAGCGGTACATTGCCAAACTCATAGTTGACACAATGATCTCAGATCAAATCTACTTGATTTTGGACGAAAATGTTACTTTCAATGATCTAAAGGCCAGACATAGTGTACACGGAAACCGTATCCATGTCTAAATTTTAAAGACTGCGCACATCTTAACTTTTCTAATGAGTCCTGACTTCATTTACAAAACGAAGGAAAAAAAACCAACCAAACAAATCATGGGAAAAAAAGTAAAAAACATATATCAATAATAATAAGATACTAATCCTGGACAGATTTCATACACGGCAATAAAATTAACCAAAACCTACAACGCGGAAGTAAAAGATTACGTTTATTTCATTTTGGAGTAAGCCACGTGAAATGAAGTAAAGAGTTTCGCTCGAAGCCGACCGAGAGGAATTAAAATCATCTTGATGGCATCTGATTCTGCCCTGGCTCTTCTGATGACAACCGTATTACTTCCCTCATCCGAACAGTCTCTGCCTAGACACACGCACGTTTTAAATCCTCCACTCCTTCAGTGCTTAAAAAACAAGAAACACTGAGCAAAGCATTGACTTTTAACGTAAATTTCCTCGCTTTCCTGTATTTTGTAATGTCTAGAAAGTAGGTGGAAAAAGGCATTTACTTAAAGCGGCCGCCCCTCACTATATGTCTGTCTATATCTCTCTATTTCTCTTTACACTTTACGATTATGATCGTCCATTGCCATGTACGGGAAGACCCCATTGTTTGCTGATTTGACTATCTTGTCCCACGCACAAGTTTTTGTTTTATTTTTCACAAAGGAGATTTTTACTTAATTAGGTAAATTAAAAAGTTTGTGAGAGGGTCGAAGTTATTTTTTGCTAACTGTTTTTACCTTTTCCATTGAACCTGGCGTGGTCTAAATAGAATTATGCATCAAAATCTACATACTGCAAATTCATAGAAGCATAAAAAAAAACCTTTAGAACAGCAAAAACGGCATCATTCTGTTAACTCGTTTTTCCTATGTCTATTGCGTACTCCTATCTCAGTGCTTGAGACAAATTTGGAATGTTAAGTTCTCGATCCTTCTTTCCTGCATTCTAACCTCTTCCTCCCACCATCTCTCTCTAATATAATATAAAATCAGATAAAAAAATCATGCCCGTTAGAAATAAAATGCTCACGAAAGGGATGTGCATACCAAGCCACAGTGGAGCAAAAAGACACAAAGACACTGAGACAGTTTTATATTGGTATCAACGAAAATCAATTCAAAGCAGATATAACCGACATAAATCTAGCTTCATACTTAAGCATATAAATAAACAGAAACAAGCCTCAGCGGCATCTGGAAATTTATATTGTTTCTATCTCTTACTCTTACTCCTCCCTTGAATATGTCTTATATATAACGCCACTCCTCTTTTTAACCCCCACAGTGATGAGAAAACTCTCTTCTTCCACGAAGACCCTTGTTTTCTTCGGAGAACCCCGCTTTTTCGCGAGTTCCTGTTTCATAGCAATTGTTTTCTCTAAGTTTCAACCCTCATTGCCACATCTTCTCAACAAAATTCGTTCTTGGAACTTGTGAGCAAAATTCAATAACTCAATGTATCTCTGCCTTTTAAGCAAGCACTTCTTTCTAAAATGCAACTACTCTTCGACAAGATTTATACGATTGTTAATTGCCAACAAATGAAAGATAAGTTTTTTAAACAATGCATATCTCAAGCACATAGAACTCAAAATCAATAAGAATTAAACTTTAGAACTTCAAACATCGGAGATCTCCATCAGGATGTAAATTTAAATAAAGTGAAGATTCTAGGCGTTACGAGAAAAGAAGTAATTCAACTAAAACATGCTTAAAAGGCTATTTGGAATCAGAAAAACAACATTAGCAGTACCACAACTTCTCGCATTCCAGGCAATTCAAATAATAACCAGGTCTATAGCACATCTTTGCTTGATTATTTTTTCCAATCAAGAAAATAACCAAATATGCGAGATAGGATTTTCCTTCTTTTATAACTTTAACAGTAAATCCAACTTACTCCTTGTCTCTAGTATCTGGGAGACTCCTGTGCAGGGAGATCATATCACTAGCGTATTGGTTGTAGGCGTTATTTTTCCAGCCTTCGTCGAATTTTTTCCTCTCTTCTTCTGACAATTTCTCTTTCGTTATGCTGACAGCCCTTCCATTCTCTCCTGTGTAAATTTAAATAAAGGTTAGAAAAAAAGCCAGTATTTTCCCAAAAGGCTTAACCAACCTAAGCTTTTTTTTTTTTTTTAAAAAAGGAGGGGAATCCAAATTTCACTTCATGTTGAGTGGTCTATTTTATGAACTTTTCAAAAGGCTAAGTTTGAAAACAGAAAACAAAATATTTTTTTACAAAGGCATAAAAATAAGAAGTCATTCACATATTTTCGATCCCAGTTAGTTTGAGCATTAGATCTATAGCTTATACGTTAGAAACTGATGACATATTATATTCAGAAAGGCCAGAAACATTATCTTTCAACAAATGCTCATTACATTTCTGCCGAAGAATTAAAACGCAAAACCTTAAAATCTAGCACCAAGGCAAGCTGAATACGTTGCTTACCTGGGGCATTTGGATCATGCTGGATCTCTTCTATTTTCTCGTTCGACTTGGGCAAAACAATGTTTGCCTTTTTCTCGGGAAGCTCAGCTGGGAATTTCTCACCAACATGGTCCTTTCGTTCGCTCGCTTCGACTTTGATATTGCCCACCTGTTCAGGCTGTGGGACTACGGCCTCGTGCACCGACTGCTGGTGTTCTATCTTCTCTGCCAGCATCTGGTCTGGCGGTGGAGGGGGTACATTATCTCCCTTGTGGAGTTCCTGAAGATCTCGAGCGTCATGGCCTCGCCCCGCGGGCAGTTTGCTATCTCCACTCAGCGCTGATGGAATACCGGCACGCCTGCCGCCTATGCTAAACACGGCCAACGCCACGAGGTAGAGAACAGGCACCAGCAACAACAGCTTGATCAGGAAACTGCGACGCCGCCGCAGGTAACTTGCCATTCTGGAACTAACTGTGGGAGTGTCTGTGTAATGCTGAGAACAAGCTTATATATTTTTTTCCCTATTTTCCAGTGACAGTAAAAGCCCTCTTTAAGTGTGCCAATCTGACGTGCAGTGAAAATTTCAATAGAGCATCAAACACACCCCGATTTTCAGACTGGATTTCAGTGCATGAGATTTTAGGCTAAGATTGAAGTACTTAGTTCTTGAAGCATTGCAAAACGGAATCAATTGACTTTCCAGTGAGAATTGCCTCAGGCTTGGTGAGGATATCTGCAGAGAAAAGAAAATTTATTGAAATAAGAACCGACATTGTTATTGACAAAATTATAAAGGAAAGGTGCGGGAGATAATGGCCACAGATGAAAAGCACAAAAGCAGAAAGATAAAGAAACCGACAAATAGATAAATTAGCAGACAAACTAAGAGACAGACATACATAAAGAAGGTTAGACAGACAAAAAAGAAAGAAAAAGAGTGAAAGATACAGGGAGATTGGGACAGAAAAAGAACAGATGGGTAAGAAAAATAAACCAGAAAGTAAAGAGCAGCTTCAACACAAAAAAGGGTGCCACTATAAAAAAAAAAAGGGTGAAATTGGTCATGCATGACATTAAAAACAGGTATGCACAGTCCCTTTTTTTTCTTTGGGAAAGACTGTTTCGAAGATCATTTATTTTCTTTAAATCGTTGGAAGAAAACCAGTCCGACTGACGGAACGCGTGGGCCACACAAGAAAGCAGGGAGGTCTTAGAACAACGGCAGAGAGTAATCAACGAGAGAACATTTCACTCTGCCAGCAACGACGTGTAAAATACTAAACAGGATAGAGGAGAGAGAGGGATGAGTTAATGAAGATCAATTTTTGGGAGATCAAAGTACGTTAATCCGTGCAAAAAACAATTTTAATTAAGCAGAGCACTAATCCAATCATCGCAATGAAATACAGCGGCGAAACTTTCACTCTAGGAAGACGTGTCTCGAACACTTTGCCAAGAAGTTATTGAAATAAAGTTACGGCGCAAGTCCATCATGCTATTTTTGATACTGTCTTTTCCCATGCCCGTCCTCAAAGTTGTTCTCTTTTTGTGCAGCTTTTCGTCGGTTCCCATGGGTTGCATAAGGACCGTACACCTGCACTTTTATAGTGCGATGACTTGGGCTCTGAAGGCGGATTTTTAAAATCAAAATTTCTAAAATCATACTTCAAAAATAATCTATTCCTCCTTTTAGTGCGGTTTGTTACTTAATACCACTTGTATTAATCTAGAATTACAAAAACCAAAACGAAACTCTTTTTCTTTACATAAACCCTTGATCCAGAACGAGAGAACGTACCAAATTTGATGAGAACATATAGTATTATTTTGTAAATTCACATGCACTTGAAAAAGACAACGAAAAAAATCTTTAAAAAAAACAAAAAACATTTTGCTGCTCCATGGTTCAAAACATATTTTTACAGTCATTTCTTTCTTTGACACGATACAAGGACAGGACGGCGAAAATAAAAAAAAAAAAGAGGTTTTTTTTTTCAAATAAATGCAAGCATGTTACAACCATAGGATGGAATAATAATCACAGAAGCTGGGACCGTTTTTACTTTTCTTTTTTGTTTCCATGACCTGTAAGGCCCAACTTCATGACACGGTGTTTCACCGTAACGAATGTAAAACAGTGGAAAAAAATGTACGAAGGAAAAACATTTTGGGGATCGGCAAGTGAGAAGATAGCACATTAAGAGGAATCACCAGTGTTATCGAAACGGCACTTTATTTCTAGATTAAGCTGAAGCAAGGGTTTTAGTATGTTCAACCCAATACATTTCTCTGGTCTAATTACTTTCATTGCTATTGACAGTTTCGAGCATCTAATTATGTTTTTACCCAAATACATTTCCAGCAATGTTCAGATAATAATTATGAGAAATGAAGGTAATAAAAACAAACATCTGATAAAGCACAACATAAAAAGATGCATTTCCCAGAAATGCAAATATATGACAAATATTTGAAAACAAACAAGTCGTTCCGATGCCATGCAGTGGTCCATCTTGCAATCTAGATCGATTTCCCAGACGTGCTCCTCATACAGGCGATACTACCACGATATGCAAACATCTTGTCGGATTGCTGGTGGCTCACATCGTTCCTGATCACGTATGACACAGAGAAACGAACCGGACTGTCCATATAGAGGCTGAGTATTATTTATAATTAGAAACGCATGTGATGTCTGGCAAACATAAGCTTGCAGGCCAAGAGACTGATCGTTGTGCATTTTGCCCTATGCGCTACAGATCTAGACCTCAATAACAATAAGAGACCCAAAGAAATAATAAATAAATATTTAAAAAAATATTTCATTAAAGCTCAGGTCGGCCTTTTTAAAAATTTTGCAGAAATATAGTGTCGCGGTGACAGTTTTTTTTAAATAGGTTACGGAATCGCTTGAAAACTGGAAATGGGCGAAACTTTGGAAGCATTTATTTATGGTTTGATACAAGTACGATAATAATTCAACATTTATATAGCTGCGGAAAGCAAAAGAATAGCATGGCAATGCCCTAAAAGATCATGTTTCAAAGACCGTTTCCGCTGTTTTCGTAAGTGTCTATTTTACCTACGCGAGAGTTACGTTAACACTAGACTTCGAGCTTCGACAGTCAGTACACGACTAATAATTTCAGCACCGGCCTTTAAATAAAATAAAACCAATCAAATGACGCAGATCATCTTTTTCTCGATCCTCCATTGCGAAATCGTGACAAAGACTAACAGACTAAAAGCTGTAGAAAGTTTTATTTGTTTCCACCTGATGGCATTAGAATAACAATTAGGAAGAAAATAACAGATCGTCTATCTCAATCAGTGGGACTTCTATCCACAGCAACGCTTCGTCTACTTTGAAGGCGTGATGATTTTTGTTTTTTTAGCATAGTGGCGAACCAATCAAGAGATAAAAGAAACCCAAAGATAGTAACGGAAATAGTATTGGAAAGAGTGAGAAAAGTACAATTCAAGCGAATAGTGAGAAAGAAGAACGTAAGAAAAGATAGATAGGAAGAGACAGAGAAAGAGAGACCGAGACATAGAGAGAGAAACAGAGAAAGACAGAGAGACAGACGGACAGAGAGAGAGAAAGAGAGAAAGAGAGAGAGATAGATAGATAGATAGATAGAGATAGATAGATAGATATATATATATATATATATATATATATATATATATATATATATATATAGAGAGAGAGAGAGAGAGAGAGAGAGAGAGAGAGAGAGAGACAGAGATAGAGAATGGCAAGACAAAGAGGGAGAAAGAAAGCAAGAAAATAAGGCGCGCAAAACATGATCATCTTGCTTTCTTCGGTTTTTTTGTTTGGTGATATGGAATGTACTCGTATTATATTAATTTATGCGCCAAAACATTAAAATTTTTCTTTGGCTTTGTTTTATTGAAGGCCATTTTTTAACGCAGACATACATTTTAATTTCTTGGAAATTAAGGCGTTATGAAATAAAAGCATTACGTTAAGGCGTTGATTTTTTAGGAAGTCTACTCTCAACCGTGGATTGAATATTCGATCATTACGCTGAGTCTTTAATTTTCTTTCAATCTATTTGTTTCATGAAAAAAAAAACAATTGCATTTTTTTTTTTTTGATATGTGTACTAAATGTAGAGGAACACTAAATGGACAATTTCGGTGGCAAACGATCGGAGGGAGGAACACACATACAGAGTGCGAGAGAGTGAGAGAGAGAGAGAGAGAGAGAGAGAGAGAGAGAGAGAGAGAGAGAGAGAGAGAGAGAGAGATGTGGGGGGGGGGGGGGGGAGAGATTGAGATGGGAGAAAAATGTGAAGAACGAGAGGGGGAAAATTGTGTACATTACGATAGAGAGGGAAAGAAAAAAATTTGGGAGGGATAGTGATATATATATATATATATATATATATATATATATATATATATATATATAGAGAGAGAGAGAGAGAGAGAGAGAGAGAGAGAGAGAGAGAGAGAGAGAGAGAGAGATTATAAAAAGGTGAGAAAAGACCTCACTAATTTTCGGGCGCACAATCATGATTAGCGACATGGAACATAGATAGCCGGCATGATGTTAATTGCCCTCCATGTCTATCTGCATACTGCTCAAAGACCTGGCCGACGGAGCTCCGCCCTCAACTAAATCAGATGACCCGACATTTACGTCAAGATTAATAGGGGAGACATGACGGAAAAAGAGAGTGTAAAGGACGGGGAGAAAGAAGACCAGACAAAGAAGGAGGTAGAGAACTTTTTACATTAATTCAACTAGAGACAATAAACATTGGTTCAAGACAAGCACAATAGCACAGAAATAATAGCAGTAATGATGATGATGGTAATAATCATAATGAAAAAAATAATAAATAATACAATATTGATAATAATAATAAAAGTAATAATAATAATAATAATAACAATAATAATAATAATAATAATAATAATAATAATAATAATAATAATAATAATAATAATAATAATAATAATAATAATAATAATAATAATAAAATAATAATAGTAATAATAATAATAATAATAGTAATAAAGGGCTGGTTGAAAATAATGTGTTTCGTCATAAAATATTCATTTTTTTTCTTTATACAAATCAATTAAATTTTCACATATAACCTGGAACCATCTTTGATGTTTTGACGTCATTAAAGCACGAAAACCTAAAATGTTTAAGCCATGACAATACGTTTTTATCATTAGGTCGATGAATAAACTGGCATCAAGTCAAGATGTTCGCTTTTAACAGCACCCTGTCTTTGAACGCTTCACTGTCAGGGGTGTCCAGTCAACATTTTTTTAATAAATTTTTATTGTGAAGAATATGCAGATATAGATCTTAGTACTGTTTAAACATGGAAAACTAACTTGTGGAGTTGAACGTAACTTTACTAGACAAAAAGCGTAGCTGCGTCCTAGAAAGCTAGGCAGGACTTCAAATTGAGACAATCACAATAGGGAAGACAGCAAGATTCAAGCAAATCACCGTATTAGGTGTTTCAGAAGAAAGTGTAGACCATACTTTTACAACATTCTAGATTATGAAAAGGTTTCCGCGAGAAGGGTAATGTGTGCATCACTATCATCTTAAAATCAAATAACTGTCCGCGGGGAATAGACAATCCTAAAAGGTTAAAACGTTCACTATCGGCCAGAAAAGTGCTCTTGGCTTGCTTTGAGATCTAGGAAAGGCATAATTAACATTAAAATACAATCAAGGGAAGAAATGTGAATTTTAAGAGACTAGATAGAACAGCTCATTTGCGAAGCAGTACATGTATAGTGAAACTCTTCGCAAACTAAAAGCCAGACTCAATAAAGTTAACCATAAAAATGATGAATCTGTAAACCACAACGCTAATGCACATCCACGCAACAGTCGCCAGGTTCAAAGGGCTGGGTTTGCTACGCTACTACTGCACTTTCTATACAGTCAAGATCTTGCCAATTCGGACTTCCCCCCTCCCTAAACCTTTAGAATAAGTATCTCAAGGGTAATCACTTTGACGGCAACGCCGTTATCGAAACTTGTGGACGAGCTTGGTGTCGAAAGCAGACAGATGCTTTTTTTCGCCGACGGCACGTTGTAAAAGCACATCGTCGCCGAGTCTATGTGGATCGTAGTGGCGATTGCCTAGAAAAAGAAATGATGCAATATGCAGCCGAAGCCCTGAAAACAATGTTGAAAAACAATTTTTTTTTTCTAAAAAAGTAAGATGCAATTTTTCAAGCCCCTCCCATAAAAATAGTAATTTTTCATATGCATTCCATAGGTGTCATTGAATGATAACGTTTAAATCATGACCTTAACCAAATGTACTCGATAAAGGAAAATGTTCTAGAAAAATATTGATTTAAATTTACACCATCCCTATCGGTTCGGAGTCCAATGTGCGCTGAAAGCCAACCATGCGGCTATAACTTGGTTTTATAACAATATGGACACATTGAACAGTATCTGTCCTCCCACTGATTTTCTGCATTATTACAGAAAGATAAGACATGCATTCCTACTATCATGAAAAACCCTTTGACTATATTAATTTCTCAGTAAGCTTCAATGTGTTCAAATTGACTGGTAATTTAAAGACGCGCCTAACAAAAGTGAATTTATGAAAAGGATTAGAATTAGTTTATTATAGACCGACACGGAGAGCAGAAAGAGAGAGAGAGAGAGAGAGAGAGAGAGAGAGAGAGAGAGAGAGAGAGAGAGAGAGAGAGAGAGAGAGAGAGAGAGAGAGAGAGAGACAGACAGACAGACAGAGATATTTAAAATTCTGAATCGATCCCGCTCACTTTGAGGGCGCAAAATAGATCAGTCGGTAGAGCGCTAAACTAGAGAATTGAGACTGAGATACTGGTCTCTAAATTGATTTTGACCCAAAAGCTTTGATCGACAAGACTAACGTTTTTAAAGTCAGAAACCACGAACTTTTAAAAAGGTAGGTAAACAAAATGAATTGAATATAATTAATAAGTTATGAAAATCACTGAAACGGACGTTTTACGGCTAAGCATTTTCGCGATCCCTACATCGTTAGCCGTTGCTATGGGCCATTCCGTCGTTTAAAAGAAACGATCAGCGGTATACTGTTTTAAAAGAAAAAACATGAATCGTTCAATGTCAGGTAAGATTACTGATCGCAAGGAAAATTGATGTTTGGGCAAAAGTTAAAAAGGTTATTTCATAATTTGCGAGGTTATAGATTAACATAGATTATATATCATAGTTTAATATTGATTATAAAAATTCAATTCAGGAAAGGTAAGATAGGAAACAGTCGTGGAAAGGATTTTATCAAACATTTCCTGGCCTATTCTTTCCTGACTATAACCACACTTTTTACTCAAAAAAAAAATATCGGAAAAAGGGAGTAACATTTGTGATTGATGAAATTAATATACACGTAGAATCTTAGACTAGATAAAATTTAAGACTTGAATAAAAAAAAAAGGAAGAATATAAAAAAAGTGAATAACAATAAAGTAAAAAAATCTTTCTAATGCCTGCCGATCTATTACATTTGAGATTTATCCGCTCTCTGCTGTGCTGTCACCAGCGTAATTTTTGCCTGTCGTGATCTTTTGGATTTGGTCGTGGCAGACTCATGGGTACTAGTTTTCGACAGAAAGACAGCGGCTTCTCTTTGAATGTACAATAATTGTACATATTGGGAAATTTTTTTCCAATCAAGTATATCCCCTCAAAGCTCTCATGAAAGGCTCATGAGTCTGGGCTCGGGCTTTTAATCCTCAGTTCATTAAGCACCAGGAAGTTGAGAGAGGCGTATTCTATGATCGCCCACCCTTTTCCCTCTCACTAGCCTCCAACGTCATAGTTCACATTTCACTTAAAGAACTAAATGGTCGAAATAGTGAAGAGAATGCTAAAGAAAAAAGTCGAAAACAGCAGAGTAAAAACAGAAGGCTTTCAAGATATCTTAAAGAATGATGCGCAATAAGTCCAGATAAAACAATTGATAGTCCAAACACGACTGTGTTTATCACCTAATTATACAGAGATTCACAAACTCTTTTTTACAATTTCTTTCAAAAGATCAGAAATGTAGTTTTGTACAACACTAGAATAAGAAATCTAACTTGAGCGAGACGAATATATGAAACCTTATTTTGCATGAAGATAAAACCATATGGGATATTTACCTCATAACCAGTAAATGAAAAAAAAAAAGTATAATATAGATCATTCTGAACAACTTCTACTAGAACAAAAAAAATAGCTGCAAGGACGAGACAAAAGAGTAATAAAACAGACAAATGGACCTACATGAGCTTGTAATCTAATAAATTATTCATAGTTTTCAGCAAAGTTAACTCAAGTAAAAACTTCATGAAACAGACCTGACATAAGATATACGATGTACACTTTACCATTTATGTGTGTGAGTTTGATAACAGTAGATATCGAACAAGAACTGAATGCGATTTATTCGCGATCATTCTCTCATCCTCCTTCTCACCCCTTTCCCCCCCCCCCCCCCCCCCCCCTTTCCCCTTTTTTCAACCGTCACAAAAGAAAATAATCGAAAACTAGAGACGAAAACCTGTAGGCAAGCTTGCCCGTGGGGCAACAATAGCCAATCAGCCTCTGATCGCCATATTTGCTTTCAAATTTCATAACCATTATCTAACGCACTGAGGCTACCAGGCAGCTTTGCTTCGATATCATAACGTATTATAGAAAACATTCGTTCGCTACCATTAAGAGCGCTATAGATTTTCCATAAAAACAGCATATCTGATAGCGTATGAAAAAAAGTCAAAAAGCCTTAGGATCGTATGCTTTATCAATGGTTGAAGAATAACCTAGTTCTATCAATGCGACTATCGAATAAACTGCAGAATAAAATACATGTATGCAACTTACAAGAAACAAATATATATATATAAATATCTGAATCATAATAATTTACATTAAAAGGAGAAACATTGTCACCACTTTATGGTTTTTAAACGTTGATGGATGGATATGTCATGGTTACATAATAATAACAACTGTAAGTTACTGTCGCGATTGTTGTTGTTGCTTTTTCTGTAGATTATTAGCGATGATGATTGAGATTTTGGTTAATAATTAAAATATATTGGGTTAATTCACAAATTTAAAAGTCCCCATAGTCACAAAAAGAATTAAGGTCCGATTAGTGAAAGAAATCACAAAAACAGTTTATGCAGCAGCTCGGAAGGAAAAATAAAAGAGAGACAAAAAAAATCACATGGAAAATCTATGCACGAATTTAATCTATGCCAACACAGACTTATACAATTCAACGACGACAAAAAACAATTCGTCTTTTAAGCTAGTATCGACTTAACATGTATGATAAGACATTTTTTTAATTGCCATTTTGACCAGTTGTCAGAAACTGCAAATGCCTTCGTAAAACCAATCAATCAAAATTTAAACTTTTCTTTTTACCTGCATTTTAAAATCTTTTCTTCAGTTTTAATACGATGGCAACAAAAACAAGTGGCATAAAATTTCCTTGTCAATCACTGCAAGCCTATACTCGCTGTAGGGCAATTTAAAATGTCAAAATCGAAAAGGCTGACTAGAAAGACGCATTATCATGCTGTTATTTCCTCTTTTTTTTTTTTTTTTTTTTTAATTTTGAGCGACATTTCAACTTGTCAAGGACCCCGATAAGACATTCAGTCGAATAGGATTTTTTTTTCGATTTTCTCATTTGCTCCATTTAAATGATGAAAAATTTAAAAATAATTTTCCCCAGGCATATTTTCAGACCGTAATTGAGATTGAAATTGACTTCAAGGAGCTCAAACCATTATGTAGAATAAGAACGTCGAGAGGCATGATGATATAATACAATCGCTTGGGCAGCAATGATAAAACTGCATAATTTGTAAGAGTTAAAAAAAAACAATAAGAAGTTTTTACTAATCTTGACTCATCAACTGTAAAGGTCGGCTGAAATAGAAAGAACAAACACGTACTTTTAACTAATATACCTTCCTCAAAATAAGGCCCAATAATCCAATCTGCCACTTCCTCTACCATTTTGGTTTAGTTAAAGTGGTTTATCTCCGGTCCCCGCCCTCTCCCACTCAAAAATCTTTTCGCCAAGCTAACATCATTGATTTCAATTCCAATTCCAAAAAACCCGACACCACTCTTGAAACAGACACAAAAGCATTTCTACTTAACAACCCTTGAATCACATAAATAATCCTTGTTGAATCAACATCACAAAATCAAATATGTTGAATTCTCCTAAAACACGTTAATCTACTCAAATCGAACAATTTTCATCTAATCGAAGAACATCGACGAATCATAATGCCGCTCCACACAGAACAAGGCGGGTTGGGCAGGCATCAATTGTGGTAATAAATGAACTGTAGCAGGCAAGTGTATTGACCTACACCTTTCTACAAGCCGTTCGTAGTCCGTTGCTCAAACACAGGCTTGGAATACGAGTTTTAGTGATCAAGTGAAAAAAAAAGGGGGCTTGCAGATCAATATTTACTCACTAATTACACGACCGGTTCATCTCCAATTTCCAATGGCCCTAATCCTCCTCATCCTACATTACGCAGACACCTTCGACAATGCAACGAGAAAAATTATTGTTCAACCATGTCTGCACTTCCTCGCAAATTTGTTGCATTTAGAAGTGGTGAGATCTCTGCCTACCCAAATGAATCTGATGGCTTCATAGGGAAGAGGTGGTAGGGACTTCATTCCTAATATCACGACGTGCTTTTAAAATGATGAGGCGTCTGATCTTGATTCGCACCTTTTGAGACAATTAATTGTTGCTGGTTCCAAACAATGTCAGAGGAAAGACAAAAGGATCTCCTTCTTCCGTTATCATATCGCCATCTATTACTTGCAGCGTGATATTTATTGCTGACATAATGAATATCGACATTTTGTCACCGATGGTGGACGTATAAAAATAATCGTTTCACTTTAGCCAATCCTTCAATATTTATAGTAAGTGAAAAGATCACAAAATGTCGGAGCTAAGCAAGGAAAACTGAAAATTAGTTACATTGCATCAACCATGGCTCATAGTTAACTCCAAATTCACTTTGAAAAATAACGTCCACTTGCCTTCTTCGGAGATGAGTATGCTCTACACGCGCAGCTACTTTGTGTTCTCATGGCACAATCGTTGTCACAAATTAATATGGCATACGCTATTATTATCGTGTACTTATGTAATCATACCGAAGGAAAAGCAATGCAAATATAGAAGGCAATATAACTAGAAGACAGCTAAAGAAAAAACAACGATTTATTTGTCTAAAGGTCAGGAGAAAACAATTTGAGTGTCTTGATTCGTGTGTAAGTGTGACTTTAAGTGGAGTAAATGAGGATGGCGAATGGAGTTAAAACAAAAGTACAAGATATATACGTATAAACACTTCAAATAACTGTGTAAACAATATTAGAAGGGGATGCAATTTTTAGTGTGATCTAACCTTAGTGTCCCCTTCCAGATTATCAAAGATTTATGTCTGCCTTTCTTTGGTTTGTCACTCTTTCTGTCTCTGTCTATCCCCCTCCACTCTCTCTCTCTCTCTCTCTCTCTCTCTCTCTCTCTCTCTCTCTCTCTCTCTCTCTCTCTCTCTCTTTCTGTCTCTTTCTATATCTCTCTGTCTCACTCACTCCCTCCCTCCTACCCCCTCTCCCCAAACTATCCCGCATCTTCCCCGCCCTGACAAATCAGAACACCAGTCTAGTGGGGCACGCCCCCGGCGACCTTTTCTTATGTGCCTGGTAATGATCTTCCTGTCCTCTTGGGTGCTCACCAACCTTCCAAGACTGTTCGGGCCAGCCTGCTCGCCAAGTTCTGAATTGCTGATTAGAGCAGCACTGAGCTGAACTAGCCGGTAAATTAAAAAAAAAAAAATAAAATAAAAAGGACGGTCTGAAACAGCAGAACCGAACATTTCCTGGCAAGATGATGACAACAAACCCACAATTAATGGTTAGAACACGCACAAAGAGATCTTCACTGGGACTTAATTATGCTGAAAGACTGAAACTGAGTCGTCCCCATAGTGAAAATAATTTCCTCACAACATTGTAAAGACTTGTTATTAAGCACAAGAGGAAGTTTATGATTATTATGTTACATGCCAGATAGAATGGGAATGTTAGAATTAAGACCAAAAAAAGGTTCAAAAGGACACATAGTATACGTATTTAACATTATATTCTTATCGCCTCATTTAAAACAAAACTACATCCAAAGTGCTCTTGAAAAAAAAAAATCATATATATATATATATATATATATATATATATATATATATATATATAAAGACATCATTTTGCCTGATTATCGTAAAGCAACAGCTCTAAAGTTTATAATTGCTTTCTCGTTACATGAATGCTTTATAATATTCGACAACAGAAAACCTGTTTTTTTTTTCTTTTTTTAAATCCAAGCAATATACAAAATCTCTTTCCGCTTTAAAATGATGCACTTTTTAAATCTGAAACTTTTCACCCAACATATGGTGCATATCTTTTAAAACGTGTAGAGCCTCACTTTTCAAATCACCCCCCTAACAATGTTGCTTTTAAGATTTCATATATACTCCGAGCGTTTTAGTCAATCTTTCTGTGTTCTAAATGAAGTGAGAATTTGTATAAATGATATCTTTTTTTACTTATTGCCCGTAACTCTCAATGTTTTTTGTTTCTTTCATTCTTTTTTACTGTTTTACTGTTATTATGAAAATCAGACAATTGCCACTCAATTACAGAGTTCTTGTTCTTATGCTATTCGTTTATTAATAAAGACAAACTTGACATGGTTTGATTTTGCTTCACGTTTGGGGGGCATATTTACAACCTTAACCTTAACATTTGTTTTGATCAGTAATTTTTTTAGTATAGCATAACTACATTCTTATCGTACAATTTACATACTGGTATCATCAATAATAGAAGAACAGTAAGAAAATGGGTTCTAAATTGAAATAGTCTCAGCTCAATTCCAGTCGTAAGAAAATAGAGGGAAAAACCGACACCAATTCTCATGTCACCGTGAAAATATACTTCCATGTTGTCCTCCAGGATATTTTAGAAAGCATTGGAAATTGATTGCAAGTTGGCTAATATTAAGACAAAAAAGTATGATAACTAAGCCCATACAAATAAAGTTTGAAAGTGATATTGATCCATATGTGTATAATAAATACTGGATTCAGCAAAATTGCATTGATTTAGATGCAAAAACTGTATTTCTTTAAACGAGTTTTCGCTGTTTAGTCTATCACAATAACAGCTAGAGCCAGAGGGTGACTACCAGCTCAGTAATGAAGGTCTACACTAAAAGCATCGATCTTTCAGCGAAACATTTTCTGAAAGAGCTAGCGACGCCGTCCAATCCATGGGAACAACTGGAGTAGTTGTCGAGACCTCAATGACTTTATTGAAAGTTAAATGAAGTGCAACGACTGATGTGGGGTTTGTAAGCTCGATCTGTTTCACTGTAAAGAACGTGTTTAAAGGGGTGAACATTTTCTCTTTCCGTCATCCGCTGTTGCCTTCCTCCTTTCATCAAGTAAAAAACACTTGAACACGCATTGATGTTGGCCGTTTTGAAAAGGTCTTGGGGGCGATGGATCTTTAGTGCAATTAACCCTAGGCATCCCATTTCTTTCTGACTGATATTCAAGGAAAGGCCTTAAAGAAAGTTTGTTGCCTGACTCATTATTCAACCTAGCGAAATCTTTTCATCTGCAATTAGCCATTAATCCAGCCAAATCTAAGGGGCTAATTTGTCAAGAATGATTATCTAGTCATAAATAATGCATGCAAACATAATACCTACATGGTACAATCAGCCTTTCAGTAGCTGTTAATCGTCGACTATTAAGAAATGGGTTAGCAGATGACTTTATGTGGACGGAAAAAAGCCATACCCCGAGAAATTACTGAAGTAGGGGCGAAGGGAACCTATCCTAAATTAAACATTATGGAAAAGACATTTATGTGTTTTGGGCACAATTATTTATAGCTTATATTTTATTATACAAGTAGAAAGAAAGAGTTTTAAGAAAAGGTTTAAAAATATCTTTAAAGCTTAATCTAAGCACCTGTTATCAAAAGATTTCCAATAGGACTTTGAAAGGCCAGAGAAGATGTACAAACTAAAAAAAAAAAGGAAAACAAAAGGGTACAGGGAATTGTATGAGCGCGCTCCAGTAACGTTTAGAAAATGCCATAACCAAATTAACATTACTGAGCACCGCATGAGGAGTACTTAGGCACATCACAAGGTTTGGTGTATCGACGAGCACTGAATTGAAACGAAAGACGAGACCAAAGAATTGTATCTAATGAAAGAGAATAATAGACAGCTTTGTCTCAGGGTGGAGTCGTCGAATGGGTTAAGCTGTAAAAAAAAAAAAAAAAAAAAAAAAAAGGGGGGGGGGAAGGGGCACCTGCTTTGGTGTGAACCGTCAAATAGTTTAGGACCTAAGTCATTGGAAGCAGTTTCACGATACTGGAAAGAAAAAAAAATCCTATACTGTATTCGGTTCCTTACATTTAGAGAAGGAGCTGATAAGAAGCAAATAACCTCAAAATGTTTGCCTTCTTTGATAATAAAAAAGCTATGCTACATAACAAAAGATAGCTCTACTTGTTTTCTCATAACATTGGAGCCAATGACTAATATGAATATCATCGACACCTCCACTTTCAGCATTATCAAGATCACAAGATCTTTATAGAAATAGAAAATACTTTTCAATCCTGAAACCTTGCACTCAGATGATATACTCTCGCCGCTACAAGACTAGTTTACTACATGAATATTTGAAATTGGAGAGGAAAATAAATATTTCACAGCACAAATTCATAATTCGGCCTGTAAGAGTCGGAAAAAGCCTAAGTGTTGTTTTCCGTTTAGTTAGTTGGCCTTATATTTTTAGAACAACCAAAACCAAAAAAGGCTGAGTTGGAGAGACAAACAATTAAGAAATTGAGAACTAAGCAGCTGAAAAAAAAAACGAAACAAAAAACAAAAAAGCAACAATAAACAAACAAATATCAATAATAAAAGAAAAATCCGCAAAAAATTGAAGGAGTTTTTGAATATTATAACTTTCGTATTATCAAATATCGAATATTTTAAAGTCTGTCATCAACTTAGGACCTTGGTATACCTCTGCTCGATAGATGACCACTATTATTTTGTTCTAGCTTTTTGCTTAAGTTAATACTCCCAACTTACCAAGCTTGTGCAACTTGTGATGCTTAGACGCATTTCAATTAGTTACGATGAGTTTATTTGAATTTTTTGTCATTTGCCTGACACCATTTTGCAGCATTTTTTTTCTTTTTAGAGTGCACAGATAACTGCATGATGACTCGAGAACATATTACTCATAAAGATAGATGAAATGAAACCTTGCAATCATATTCAAGATAAATGGACCTGGAAACCCACTCACGTTAATTGAAAATAAGAGAAAAGCTTACTTTTCCATACATTCGTTATCTTTTCAAGATTTCGAGCACATCAAAACCACCAATTTGATTCCAACAAGTCCATTACGACCGCCCCTGTTAATCACTTAATCGTTCGAGTCATGTCTATTCAACCGAGTTCAAAAGTATAACCTCTGGATGCAACATTTAGGCCTAACGAGAGCTGGTAATACTATCTCCAATGAGAGAATTTTTTTTTATTCTTCTTTAACTGATTCTTATAACTAGTTTCTTTCATGGCTACTAATTCTGCTATGGTGATACTAGTGCTCTTCTTTCACTTATCGGAAGTTTTATGTCCATGCTGTAGGCTCTTATGCTCAGCACTTTTTTCTTGTTTGGACCCATCAGTGTAAATTATGTTATTCTTTGTAGTTTTACCAAATGTCTTAGAGGTCCGATATTTTAAAAAGTTGCCGCTGAAAATGTTGTCGACTGATAATTATATCTTCTAAGGTTCAAGGTGCCTCCACTTAAGGTTTCCCATATATTGTATGTATATCTATGTAAGGTCTAATTGTTTGTTTCGTTCATGGTTAACTCAAGCAATGCTTGTTTGGAACGCAGTTACTTTTTTGGCGCTTCTGTTTTGGTCCATGTTTTCCAAATCACGCTGTCGTTGGCGAATTGCCTCGTCTTTAAATTTGGGTCTGTGATGACTTTGCGTTGATCGTTTATAGCAATTTATACAAGGTAGTGCATATAAATGCTCCTTGCGGTGTTGCGTTTTCTTGTACCCACACTATTGATAATGATGAACCCACTTTTACCAGGAATGTTCTCTCATTTCCAAAAGTTTCTCACTTTGTTTAGTATAACCGTTAGGGCTGCTTGTTTCATTTTTTTTTTGTATTTTCGCTGTGTTGTTTTATTGAGAGATCTCAAGTAAGTTTTTCTTCATTCAATATATGTTCGCATTTTGTCCAGTCAGCCTTTTTGATATTGGATCTTAACAGCGGGATACTGAGGTGATCTCATTGTACGAGTATCTCCAATGAGAGAATTTAATATAACTTAAGATGATTATATTTACACTTATTTTTTGTCTTGACTAACACCGGTGCACATTTTGAACATCGATCTTACCCAAATTTTAGTAATTCTAAATAACATATGACATATTTTATTTTAAATGGCGTACTTTAATAGAGTGCCTTTCCTATGTTTTGATTAAAATGTTAAAATAAGTTTCTGCAAGAACTCGCAATGGATTATTGTAACTTTTACCGGAGCTAATCTATTGTTGTGTTAAGTGGGCAAACAAAGTATAATCAGCGAAGAGCTACAGAAAGCTCTATTTTAAAGGCATTTATTACATAATAATAATGCGGTAACTAGAACTTTGATTAAACGACAGGGATTCATAAAAAATGTAATTGTTCGACTGTTAAACCATCAGTTACTCTGTCGTCTCAAGAAAAAGTTTTTACTTCACATCGTGAGTGAACTATTTCGTTTATTAAATAAGGCGACTATGGAGCACGAGCACTTCTAAAGGAGTAGGTATGTTGAAAACCTCTGACAGTAAATACCTCACAGCAAAGCATGCCACAATTATTATTGTTCACTTACTAGAAGAGAAGTACTAAGTAGAATGTAGTAATGTGCTAAAATCACGCTTTATTTGTAGTTATGAAATCGTATCTCTCACTTGGGCTACTCAAAACGATTCAAACATCTCCTAGCACCCAGGCTTCAGATCCCTTTACCTCCGGTAACCCTCTAAAAGAGATCACAAACATAAGAACAAATCTGGTGCCTTTCTTTTCCACTCTATTTAATGCGCTTACATACGTTAAAGACATACATACACACAAGCTTATGCTTGAAAATCCTCCGGCATAGAGGAGGGACAGGGGGATGAGGAGAGCGAAGAAGAAAAGGCGAAGAAGAAGAAGAAGAAGAAGAAGAAGAAGAAGAAGAAGAAGAAGAAGAAGAAGAAGAACAACAACAACAACAACAACAACAACAACAACAACAACAACAACAAAAACAACAACAACAACAACAACAACAAACATATTAACAAAAAAAAATCAACCACAACGAAACCAACAACAAAGTGGCTGCAAAGTGTATTCTATGAAATTAGCGATACTGTTTGTTACGAGTTGGGTTTTTTTTTCTAGGTTCAAATCTAGACCATAATGTCAGTTTCCCCGTAACCATTTCGAATCTGAAAATCTTTCGAAATCTTACAGGAAGACCGACCTGTGGATTTGGGCGAAGCCGGAAATTTGTCCCTTCCTCCAACTAGAGCCTCTTGATTACTACTGGCAGTTGGAATTGGAAGTGACAGATCGTGTTTTATCTGGCCGGGCTGCTTCAGCCGTAGCAAAAGCGGTCTTCTGATTACCTCGGTACTTATTATTTCTGTATGTCAATCAAGTCGTGTGCGAGTACCAAGAAAGAAAGAGAGGCAGGCAGACAATGAAAAATAAAGAAATTCATGTTTATATATGTGCATACATACATATATATATATATATAATATATACCGTGTGTGTGTATATATATATATATATATATATATATATATATATATATATATATATATGTATATGTATATATGTGTGTGTGTGTGTAAATGTGTGTAGCGAGAAATTGAGGGAGTTGATATATTTGAAAAAGTTTTGCAATAAAAAAAGGGAGAAGTCAAAGAAATGAGTGATAGCTGGATAAAACTATGTTGTCTGGATTTGCCACCCCAGCAGCTGAATTTTAGTTGAGGAAAAACAAGGAAAGTCGAAACTTGCAGAGAGAAAGCACCGAATATTGGACGTTCTGGGGTAAAAATGAATGGATTGCCCATATGATCCAGAAACTTAATTAATAGGTGTGAGAGAGAGAGAGAGAGAGAGAGAGAGAGAGAGAGAGAGAGAGAGAGAGAGAGAGAGAGAGAGAGAGAGAGAGAGGGGGGGAGAGGGAGAGAGATAAATAGATAGAGAGAGAAAGAGAAAGAGAGAGAGAGAGAGAGAGAGAGAGAGAGAGAGAGAGAGAGAGAGAGAGAGAGAGAGAGAGAGAGAGAGAGAGAGAGAGAGAGAGACAGTAGAAGATGTTAAGACATAAGCGAGCGACGTTTAACATAATCTGTTATCAAAAATTTGATGTCAGGATTGTCTGCATCAATCACATCACGCAAGACGAAACAAAAAGATGAGGTCCGAAACTTGTATAACAACGGCGTTCCCTTGGAAAATAACAAACAATGCTGTTGCCGTCCTTTGAGTCGGCTTTACACTGATGCTTTTTAATGGCGAAGAAAAAGATGAAAGAGAGCTGGAAAAATGAGTAATGCCCAGGAAAGCAGAAATGAGGGTTGGATGACAGAGCTGATATTGCTCTGAATGTGGGTGGTTTTTTTAATAGGATAGAAAGGATCGATCACCTGTTCCGAAACGATCTAATCCAAAATGAGCCCCCTTATATCTCCATTTTGACATTTGTGGCCGTTAATGATTCATATGACATTTCAGCATCGTTATTCCAATAGGCATAACAGCAACAGCACACGCACAAACTGAATCCTATTTCTCAAAAACCGGGTGTCAGTTACCATGATTTTGTTTATTTATAAATTATCATTTCTTCCTTACAATTTAGCTGACGCTCTAATTGTTAAATCTTTTACACACGATGCCTTAGGAATAGGTGTTGAACACATTTCGGATATTTAACGGAAATTTAGACAAAGAAATAAAAAAAGTCCTAAAATGAAATGAAAAAAACTAAATAATTCTTAATTGAATGAGAAGAACATGATATGCAGCTATTAACTTTTATGGAATTTACAACGTCTGTCTTGATTTCCATAGGCGTCGAAATTGCACTGTTTCCGATTTTTTTTAAGGCAGGCTGGTGGTCGCTTTTTCTTTTGTTCATGTTGCTTATCGAATAATTATATGTCCTTTTTTTACATCTTTCGGGTAAATAAAAATTTGTCTTTGAAATGCGATCAATTTTTTTAAAAAATCATGTGCAAAATACTATTATGACAAATTTTGCGAAAAGTGATCGTCGGTCAAAATCCAGAAATAAATTAAGAACACTAAGAACTTATGACGAAAATGTTATCCCATTCTTTCGATTTGTATTGGCCGTTCCGACCTTTTTAATTTCACCCAATGGAACCTTTCTGTCGCATTCTCTGCACACCTGGTAACCAGACGCTTCGCAATTATAGCAGAAGATGTCATAGGATTCTCCGATGAAAAAATACCATGTAAGCTGACTAGCTTACCACTTCGACGATCTTGACTCAGTTTATTTTACATAACAAACCATCCACAAGTTACAAAAGCCTAAATAAATGTGCTAGGTTGTTTTAACTCTCTCTCTCTCTCTCTCTCTCTCTCTCTCTCTCTCTCTCTCTCTCTCTCTCTCTCTCTCTTTCTCTCTCTCTTCATTACATATTGCTAAATTGACTTTTTCGTTCACCATGGGAACTAAGCTACCGCAAATTACATCAAGTCGGTAGGGTGGATAAAGCTGTCTCTATGAAAAAACATTGCCCACAGCAAAAAGCAGAGTATTCCATGGCTCGATATTCTTTATCATCAATTTCCCTGATGTATTGCCAGAAAAAAAAAATTCATTTAATTATTGAATCGATGTTTTTTCTAAAATTTCTAAAAACTCCACGGTATAGACATTAGAGGATGGATGGCATGAAAAGAAAGAAAAGTAAACAAACTTTACTACCTAACATGAATTACTTGTTCATACTTTTTCAACGGTAAAGATATGCCTCAAGCTCTTGAAATACCTAAAAGAATCATTCATCATCTGCTGCTTTCAGGTGCGAGTCAATTTTTGCGGGGAAAAAATGATCAAAGCAGCGCAACACATGGTGTCGAAGACACTAAAAAAAAATATTTGAACGAGATCAAGGCGAGCACTCATTTCAGCTACATAAAATTTGCTTAAAATTCAATGCTTGTGGAGCTGAAAAGTGAACAAACAAATTTTGCTCCAACTTTCATGATCGCTTTTTTGGTCAGGTGAGGCTGGATATAACAGAAAAGTTTGAGAACATCATGACTGCAGTACGTCATCTTCAGATCAGGTTGAATCCTTTGGATGAGTTTCCCACTAATGTCACGGAAGAAGGTTAACTCATTACTTAGTTTTAAAATGGGTGTTAGAAAGTCCAGCATTCTTTAGAAAAATATTATCTCATGCAATGCTGCTTCAATTCAATATCTTTGTTTAACACAGACGACATTGATTTACATTGAACAATCTTTCAGTGCATAAAAACAAAATCTCAGCCTCTTACAAGTGATTACGACCAGTATCATTGTCATTTGTTATAGAAATACCAGGATGAGATAAAGTAGCAACAATGATCAATGTCCCTCACCTGTGTATAGAATCGATAAAGCCGTCAAAACAAGCCCCGACCATCTCCGGGCAGTGGGCGGCAAACATCCGTGAACGAGTACCGTTTCCGCCCCTTTGTTCTCAACGTGTGAGATCAAATGAGATTGAGATAGATCCAACGACTCTCCTGCACAAACTGTGAAGTGTAAGGAAAGCGGTTACAAGTTGCTTATGACAGTGCGCTCATATCACTGTTATCACATACTTATTGCCGAGTTCTCGCAGCCGTATGGCTCGGAGAGCGAATATCGTTGGAGACCCTCGCACGGCCACAACAGATCTACATCTAGATCTATAACCTATAGATAAACCGTGAGAGTGGTTAAAGTCTCTTCACAGGTGGACTCACCCTCTACTTAAGCAGATGATACCCATTCATTGCGCGCTTTGTGACTGGGTCCAAATCGGTTTCTATCGATTGATATGTCAACAACGCTAGCACAGCCTTGGCTCTCCTCTCCTCTCTCTCTTCTCTCGAAATTTTCCGGTGTTTCTTATTGCTTTTGCTTTTACCTTCTAACACCTCTAACATGGCCTCGGTCACGATATGAGTAAAAATGCAGTTTGAGTCTTACCAATACAAGAGTTGTTCGGAGTAGTTTAGTGGGGCAATTGAGTCGTGCGAAATTCTTGCTGATTCACTGAGTCCGCTCCGATAGCAACGCCACCCGTGAGAAATCTCACAAGAAGCAAACTACTGAATGAGTCGAACGGCTTTATGTAATTTTTCAGGCTGATCACAGGCATGGCACGCGCGGCAGGACAGAATCTAGCCGAGCACTCACGACTCAATTACTGAGTGTTTGGGCCGGCGCTTTGAGCCTAGTAACCGCCGAGTGAGATCGAGACCGAAGTAAGTTGATCACATCAAGAAAATGGCAAGATTACAATGGGATTCGGCACAAGGAGTCCCAACAGCGGCCTCGAACAAGAGAAAATAATAGTGGAGGGGACCGGGTATTCCGATATGATTTTCCTGTTGAACCCTCACAAAGAGTGAATTGCAAATTATTCATGAATTCTTGTCTTTCATGGATTATGAGCTTGATAGCCCATTTCCTGCAATATCAAATCGATGAATACGTAAAAGCATTTCCACCAAGAGTGCATATCAAGTGATAGAGTTAATTACAATGACGGCAAGTACTTAGAAATCAAATACTGCATGCACGTAAACAGAAACATTTAAAAATGGATCAAAAGAAATGTTTTATCTAAGTATGTCGAAATGAAGATTTTGTGCGCTTAACATGCAGAATAAAATCATAGTGACTGAAAATGTGCATAAGAGATAGAAAGAAGAGAGAGAGAGAGAGAGAGAGAGAGAGAGAGAGAGAGAGAGAGAGAGAGAGAGAGAGAGAGAGAGAGAGAGAGAGAGAGAGAGAGAGAGAGAGAGAGAGAGAGAAATAACCCGACAAAAAGACAACTAAGCAGACTGTCAGAAAGAACAGAGTGAAGAGAAACATAGCGTGTGTGAAAGAGAATTCAGTTATTTAGGTACTTTCCTAAGCTGTTCAAAAGATCATTCTAAATGCTCAAAATAAAGGTATGAATTCCCGCATTAAGAGAGTCTAGAGGTTCACTTGCTTGTGGGACTTCATAGCTGCCTATTCAGTTTAATCTACACGACAATTATTTATTCTCTTGGAAGTATCTTTAATTAGATTATGATTTTTACAAAATTGGAATTTATTTCTCATGATTGTAAAATGGAGAGAGGGGAGAAAGAAAGAAAGAAAGAGAGAGAGAGAGAGAGAGAGAGGAACAAAGAGAGAGAGAGAGAGAGAGAGAGAGAGAGAGAGAGAGAGAGAGAAACAGACAGACAGACAGTCAGACAGACAGACAGAGAGACAGAAACAGAGACAGGGATAAGGAGAGAGAGACACAGACAAAGAGACGGAGAGGGAGTTAACGGAGAAGAACTTAGTCTATATACTTGCAAAGAAGAGATTGCGACTAAAAAGAAAGAAAATCTGGCTCAAGCTAACCCAACTGAACGACACTCTCAGCACACAGCAAAGACCATTCCACTTAAGAAGGTTTTTTAATAAAAGAATGGAAAAAAGCATCTTCTTAGCATAGCCAGGGATTACTTCGGGCAAGAACATTGCCGTCTTGCGCCACGTGTAGCCCAGCTCAAGGAAACCAGTCCTTCCACTAACCGAGAGTTCTAAACTTTGAGCTTGTCTTGCCTGGCTTAACAGTTCTAGGCCAAAACACAAATAAGGACGAGAAATGCATTTTTGTTGTTTTTCAAAGTTTCACAAGGATGTCTTGATAAAACAGTGTGCCTTAAATTAAATTGATTGAAGAACATAAGTTTCTTCACAAATATGTATGAGACAGATGGACAGAAAAAAGGGCTATTTTCTAACGAACGGGAAAAATGCAAATTTCTGTAAGTAGCACAAATTTATGTCTAACTCAATTCCTCCAAAGCAAATTTCCGTAAGCAGCACAAATTTATATCTCACTGAATCCCTCCAACCAACTATATCTCTAAACAGTAATCATGAAATTCCGCGTTATATTAACGACGATATCACCAGTATTTCTAAATCATTATGTAAAGATCGTTACCTCAAACGTGTAACGAGTCATTAGATTTTTGTAGGCCGCCAATAAAATAAAAAAAAAACATATGGAAAAGCAACTCTAGATCACGCGATTTTACGTGGGCATATTTTTAAACCCCTAAGTTGTTTTACGGATTTACAAAACGACATTTTAAAACGCTATATAAACCCTATTAAGCATGCGAGACGACAAACCATTGAGTTAGGTATCCATTTTAATTAGCTGTACAAATCTACACCGTTCAAATCTGTGTTTGTTTTTAAATTTAATGCGAAAAGAACACACGTTTGTTTTTATTTTAAATAAAAAAAAAGAATTACGCTCTATATCTAAATTTTTGTGTTTAGAATTAGAATTATCGAGATATCTAGACTTAGGTATAGGTAAAGATGGTAAACGTGGAGGCATATAATTTTAGCTGGATCATGTAAGTAAAAGGAGATATATCAAGACCATTTATAGGCATCTTAGATACACACACGCATCCCAGCCTCTGCAAATTGACACAAGGGTCCCGTTTGTAGAACGGGGTTTTGAGCTAGTTCTTTTAAAGTACCCTAAGTCTCTCAGAGTCTTACACGGCAAATGAAAGTATCATAAATACAAAAAAAAACAAAAAAAAAACAACTTGGCAATACTCGATAACTGGTAAAGTTCTTACAGTATGCACATATTCTCGTTGGAAGTTAAGGGTGAAGTAAACCATCAATTGCTCACGGCATGGCCCTGATCGATAGAGCCATAACTTTGTAACAGTGCTCAGCAGACTCACGTGGTTAAGATCTATGCCAGCCAGTACCACAATTCAGGGTCGATCCCAAGTTGATGGCTCATTATTATTACATGGACTATGCGAATGGTCCATAGTTATTCTCAAACACCATGTTTACTGTGGAGTACGACCGACAGTCCTTGCCTGTCCTTTCCTCCTGCCACGAGGGCTCGAGTAAAAGTGGTGCGTGGCAAAGGTTTGTTGCTAGTCTCTCACAAACGACCATCATTACACAGCCTTGTGCAGGAAAAGTCAAATGGTTCTGTCGCTTAACATACTTAAAATGTCATATCCTAAGCCTCTGAATACCAGTGTAAATAAAACCGCATACTTGTGCGAAATAAGTCAAGTGTGTGTGAGTATATATATATATATTTATATAAATATATATTTTTTTATATATATATATATATATATATATATATATATATATATATATATATATATATATACGAGTGTGTGTGTGTTTATAATATGGATCACAAACTTAACGCTTAACATTTGTAAAATCTTACGTTAAACTTTGTCACGACTGGTATCAACTACGTTGCAAAAGACGTTTCCTCAGCTTCATAGTATCTTGTATCACTTCCACTTTATATTTCTTTCCCCAGCTATGCCAAATTCGTGTGGTGTAACAGGACTCGTCCTGATCAATACTTAATTTCCTTTCAATCCAGCAACAAAGAACTGATTTTCTGAATGGTTCGGTCGATATTACTACACAAAAAAGACTCTGCGCTTTGTTTAAGTTGAGGAAGGAAAGATGTGGTTGCTAGAATATTTTACGATATCCGACCGTTCAGTCTAACTTCATTTTTTTTTTCGCTGGAGTGAACAAGTAAATATGCTGTAAAGGACAAAGAAACAAATTGCCTGTCTTCTCTTTCTATCTATCCGAAATCAACATAGTAGGAAACTGGAGTAACCACTGGTCACTCATTAAAGCGGCGGCTGTTGGCACAATGAGCACAAATCAGCATGCCTGTCTTGTTCATTAGTTCAATGCTTTTGTGGACAAGGGCGGTGGACGAATGCATGAATGTAAAGCTCGCCAGGGGATGCTTCGTAACAGAAGAACATTCTAAATCAAGGCAATGTTCATTAGGCTGCTCCTCCTTACCTCTCTTTCTCACACTCTCTGTTTATCTCTCTCTTTCTCTCTCTGTCTCTCTGTCTCTGACTCTCTGTCTGTCTCTGTCTCTGTCTCTCTCTCTCTCTCTCTCTCTCTCTCTCTCTCTCTCTCTCTCTCTCTCTCTCTGTCTCTGTCTCTCTGTCTCTCTCTCTCTCTGTCTGTCTCTGTCTCTCTGTCTGTCTGTCTGTCTGTCTGTCTGTCTGTCTGTCTCTGTCTGTCTGTCTCTCTGTCTCTCTCTCTCTCTCTCTCTCTCTCTCTCTCTCTCTCTCTCTCTCTCTCTCTCTCTCTCTCTCTCTCCTACATCTCTTTGTTAACATTCAGAAGTGCCCTAGACTTTTAGAACCACTGAAAAGCCAGCTACCGGGCTGCTTTGTTCGAATCATCTTTAATAGCTAGCTTTAGATCTTTTTTTTTAAAATAAGGATTTCCATTTGAGCAAAACTATCACTTTAAGACAGACAACTGTCACCGTTCCTCTCCTTGGATAAAACAAAGGCATATAATTAGAGGCAAAGAAACATTCCTCTAATCGCTTGAGAAGAAGCCGCGCATCGATAGAAGTGCTATTGAGCGAAACACGACAGATCTTTCAACTGTTTTCATGATTCTGTAATTCAAAGAATTAAGAACTGAGAAACAAGAGAGCAACAAAAGGATAAAATTCTTTCTTTTTTTTTTAATGCGATTTGATGGCAAATTGAGAAGAATAATTTAGAAAAAAAGGGCAAAACTGGAGACAACAAATCCTTCACTTTTACATTAATCGTGGTAAGTGAAGAACCTTTACTGATTAAAGATACGGATTTAGGATTATCAAAATACCATTTGTACAAAGGGCCATATCTTATACTATCAACGTAGTTCGCAGTTTTAATGTTTTTACATGAGAAACTCCTTTTTTTTCTTCCTTTTTTTGTTTTTGCCCTCCTTAGAATGAATTTGCGAAAAGTTTTCAAAACTGGCGATTCCATTTGCATAGAATAGAGTAAAATATGTCTCACGAAGGCATGTCAATAAATTCTTCCTTCACAAAATGTGTCAACAAATTAAACGTTTGATAAAAGAAATCAAAACAGTTCTAAGATTGAATAATAAGAAAAGGTGTAAGCCTGCTTTGATTAAAGACATGTCAAATTTCAAGACTAGATTTAAACCAAAAAATGAATATGTTTTTGGATGCATTATATTGTGCGATGCCCAAAACTCTATGGATTTTTAAAGCTACTTATACTCAAAATCGAACGTTTAACAGGCCTCAATTTTCTGAAATATACTTTTGGTTTTGCTTGCAACAGAAGTTTATACCCATAAATCACAAGCTAATTCCATTGATTCTGAAGAGTGAATTAAATAATTTTGCTATCTCTATTTTTAATCGCAATGATCTGATTGAACAATACAACCATAAAACTTCAAATATTGCAGCGCATTGCATTTATAAAGTAGAACCTTTGAGGATATCGTAATTTATAATATGATCGAGGTTTTAATTTATTCAATTTTCATTATTTCACCTACATCTAATTTGTTGAACCTATGTACGATCTTGGATCAACTAAATATGATAAGGTCTGTTCGGCAAAAAGGACGATTAGGATTTGTTAATTAATGGCCATAGAATCAAGTTTCATTTTAATATAAATTACCTTCATTCTCATGCCAATAAAGAATGCGTTGGCATAAGGAGTTATGCTTCTTAGATCAATAAAAATTTTTGCAAGCTTATATAGCCCTCAGGAACCTAAAAATTCTTAATGCAATGAAACCACTACTAATATTAATCTCAAGGATGCGACAACCTAAAGTAAAAATAAAATATCATTAAAAAAAAAAAAGCAAAATAGCACTATATACATATTCCAAATGCTTTTGATTGTGTAAAGAGTTTTAACTAAGAAGCATAATCTTCGTAAATCCGAATGGCGGATCTCTATCTAAATGACTCCTTTTTTGTAGTTGTATGAATCCGGAATAACGACATCCGATTGTTTCTTGCAGGATGTTTCATAAAATGTTTATGAGTTTTGGGGCCCAACTTCCTTAACCATGGATACCTTGAAGGCCATTTCCTCTTCGTTCAATTGCTCGGTCGCAGATCTGTGGGCAGACAATAAGGACGTCTCGAGTTCCAATCTTGGCTTAAGAAATCAGATAGTAGCTCGATCTCATCTATCTGCGAAAATGTGTAGTTTTACAAAATTGTTGAGATCCTTATGGTCTCCGTTACTGTAGAGTAAAAACATAGCAATTATTAGTCTTTACCTCTAGGGCTGTCTTTCTCCACTAAACGCTTTACTTGAGATGCTAAAAATTAGATTTAATCGCGAAAAATTAAAGGTGACGGAAAAGAAATTATTCTGTTTTTGTTCTCCTTATGCAGAAATAAAATCACTCACTTTTTCTGGCTCTCACGTGAATTGTTCACCTCTTACAAAGCCCATTTTAATGTCCAAAAGTGCTATACGTCTGCACATTTGAAAACAGAGACACAAAGGAAATAGAAAGGCCATTGACAGGCAAATCTATCCATTCACTTGAAGCAGATTAGGATCCGATCTGTTATAGACTATCTTAAACTTTAACTCGTTGAGCCTCGGAGTAGGTCATATATATTGGGTTTTGAAAAATGCTCATGGTGTCACAAGGAAATGTTCCTGATCGGGCAATATTAAAAATTTATCTTTATCTTTTGATTTCTTACAACCACGCTTGTGGGGCCACGAACAAGACGGAGCATGAACGAGTAATCGCTCCCTTGAGGCTAAGTACTTCTCAATCTCAGCTATATGAAACTGAATATTAAACTTTCAATCATCTGTCTTTTCTTCAAAGGCCAAGCTTCCTTAATATTATTATCATCACCATCCTCTCCATAAAACATTCTTCTCCCTTTTCACTAGATAGAATATATCTCAGCCGGTACAGCGCCCTTGATAGAAGGGCATATGACGGTGTTATGGGGTTCTATCTAAACGAGCTGTGCTATTGCTGCCGCCGATGTTGCTCATGTTACAACTACAACTACTCCTACTACTTCTACAACCACTACTGCTATAATTGTAAACGTTTCATTATTGTGATTTACATTTCTATATGGATAAACTTGCTGGCATCCTGGACTAAAATGTAATTTTGCAATACACACTATTTCGGAAACGAAAAGCACTAGGCTCACAAGGGTTGCATTTTCTACGATTTTTCTTCACTCTCAACGAGACTTTCATTTACATCGACAAACACTTATGTTGCAATAAAAATTATCATCAATCAGCTGCAGCCAGCAATAAAAAAAACCTGTTATCCTTACACAAAGAAGTGATACATGATATTAATTGAGGTTTCCTAACCGAATTACGTCATTATTATTAGTATTATTATTATTATTATTATTATTATTATTATTATTATTATTATTATTATTATTATTATCGAAGTCGTTTCTCAAGCTAAAAACGCAAGAGAAAAAAAAAAAACAGAAAACGAAGGAGAGAGAATAAGATTAAAAGAAAAATAAAATGATTGAAGGGGAGCAAAATTCTCTAGCAAACAATGCAGCCGACTCTTCGCCTTTAATAAATCTAAGCTCTGCATTCTGAAAGAGTTTTTTGCAGGACTCGCAAAGAGCGACTAGAATTGTCACTGTGAACACCATCCCCACAGCTACAGCTCCACTAGATATCAGCCACAAACATTGGCAATAATTGTTGACACGGCCTTCACGGGACTTCAGCGAGATTTTGGACAGAGATCGATAGCCAGAAGTATGATAATTTTGTAAAATACGATTTGAAGCACTTGGTGCCAAAAAATTTGCGCTGCTCATCATCAAGCGGCAATGTTTGTATTTGCGGAAGAGATAGATGAAATTCAAAGATGTAACGGGAAGCTATCCAACTCTCCCAAAAACTCATGAATCCGTATTACACCAAAAATTAATGGTTTTACGAATGTTTCCCTTGCATCCTTATCATCCATCATTGGACATGTTATTTAAAAAATTCCTGCAGCACAGGAAACAACCTATCTCCGAATTTGAAGTGGCTAAGCGATTCGATGAATCAAGTCTTAATAGTTTAATGGCCATGTCTCCATGAGTCTCCTAGCGGGATGATGACTAATGCTTACAGATGATAAACTGACGAAAGAACAGACAGAATTTTAAGGGTTCCTTCAAAACTAGTAGGATTAGCTTAAACTATATATCTTAACGGCTTTTCATGACGAATACCGTTTGCCGAAAAAACAGCGAGTCGGATGACATTTGAAATAATATTAAAATTAAATAACTCAAAATTTACCCCACTTAGACTTCTAAAGATATTGATCGGCAGATAAGGCCTAATGAGCAAAAAATCACTACATCTGATAAAGAGAAGAGATGACAAACTAGAATTATATGATGATATGCCATACAACATATTATCGCAATTCTTTCATTGAATACAGGCACACATTAGTTACGCGTTACTTATTTTCGAATTTTATATCTAAGCTTTTATGACCTAGAAATTGACTGTGTGAGAGAGGGTGGAAAGAAAGAAAGAAAGGAAGATACGAAGGTAGAGAAAGAGAGGGGAAGGAGATATGAGAGAGAAATATAAGTAGATAGAAATACAAAGCGAGAGGCAAAGATAGACAGACTGTAAATCACCTTTCAATTACATTTCTCAAATCATACAAGTTACTGTTAAATATGTCATTGACCTCTCAACTTCTCTATCTCTCTCAACCTATCAATCTCTATCTGTCTGTAAATTCTTTCTTTTGGTCCAAATCTTATTTATAAATTTATCCAAGTAAACAAATATTTATTTTTTATTTTCTTTTTCTGTCATTTTTCTCTATGTACCACACAAACTATCCAATAATAGTATCGACCCATCCTCCTACCCATCTATCTAGCTAGTAAATGGCTAGCTAAATTTCTCTGTTCATTTTGTAAGAGTTATCTTTGCCCGACACCACTCTACCTAAAGTTGACACGTATAATAGTTTTGTGTTCAAAGTATATCAGATTGAGGCCGTCGTCCTGATGAAGACGTCTTGAGACAGTTAAGTAACAAGACTTACCACTTAATTCATACTTGTTCTTTGCACAGCTTTATCCTTAAAGTGGAGATACGAGTCGAAGTTTTAGTTTCGGCACATTTCTTGAACTTTGCTTCGAGAATAGATATTTAGATCAAAATGCCAACAAGCGTACTGGGTTCGAACGTATGGTACGAACTGGTGGCGTCTTTGCACAATCAAATATTTGTAAATTCTTAAGATACAAAAAGTAGAAACCAACAAGTTATCCAGCTTTTTTTAAAGACTAGGAGCACAACAAGGAAAGAAATGTCGAAAGGCGGAAGAGATAGGCATTAATAAATGGCTTGCAAAATTCAAACAGGCTGGCAACCACAATACCGTTATCTCAATACTATAGAGTACTATTAAAGACTAACTACTTATACGAACATAATTTTACAACATTTAATATTTTTTCTCATAAATATATTTTACAGTCTACTTAGAATTTTTAAAACTAGACCAAGATTACAAATCAAATCTAAGACACATAGTAGCCTCGTCATGAAGCTAAAAATATTTATTAAAATATTCTTATAAATGCATCTGCGGCAGAAAAACTGTATCGCCAAACAGGCCCAGAATCGATTCCCAAAGACCATACACATATCACATCTTTGTTAAATATGACCAACGACAGCAAACAAAGACTAGGCTACCATCTTACACAGCACTTACACGTCCACAACCACTTACAAGTGTTTGCAGCTCTTGAGCACTTTTTGTGTTGGCAATGTTTAATTAACTCACCACCCTTCCATATACGTAGGTCAAATTTGACGTGGCAGGAAAACGATCATAAAGACAGGTCAGAATTTGAGATAGACAGAGAAGTTAGATGATAAATAAAGGGGGAAGAAGAATGGAGAATTCACTTATATGCGATGACATAATGAACTGTAGTGTTACTCTTATTTAGTTGAAATGATCAAACGCGTTAATTTGAAAATCATGCTTTAAAACTTTAGAAAACGCTTAAATTATAAAAACTGAGCAATGAAAAACAAAGCCCTTGAATGTATTAAAGCGATTGGGCTAAGAGACAGCAAGTTTATATTATACGATTGAACGCCAAACATAGCTGAAAATCAAATCAACCTCACAGTAACGCCTAAAAACTCAACCCACATACAACAATTCTCTACAAAAATGACCTAATTGGGAATGATATATAAACTTGTGACACAACTGATTTAATTTCCATCGAGGCATAATGAGATTTGCTAATAATTGTCATACTAGTTAGGGAGGAAATAGTCTTGCCTTAAGAAAATCACTCTGAAAATATTATAAATACTGATCTGAGATGAGTTATAGGCGTAATCGTTGACAAAAAAAAAAAATTTGAAGACAATAGGCGACGCTCCTCTCCGAATGGCAATTACAAAGGACAATGGCGGTCTCGGTGCAGATTCCACTTAGAACTCAACAATCAACAACAGAAAGCCGCCGTTCTTCTTTGCTCCGCGGCGCGTTATACTATGTTGTCATCTTTTCTTCCTGCTTCATTATATTTAAGAAAATTCAAACACAAATCCCCTACCTTCTTTCCGCCCTCAGATTTGCTTTGTCGTAACAAATAATTTATCTTTTTAAGTTTACACATACTAGTTCTTTTTTCGGATCAGTTATTGCTTCTAAAAACTTCCATAATACTCTCACACTAATTATACACTTTTAATGTTCTAAACTGATTCGCATGAAGATATCTCTGCTATTCATCACATACCCAGGTGACATCTCCATCTTAAGTACTTATGATTTAATAAGTGCTTGAGTTAAATATC